>JAXIVJ010015912.1:0-30283 GCA_036785665.1 Chirona hameri
AAATAGGCATGCATTATGCACGTATTACCACGTACTGTGCTACACTATATTGGATGACGTCAAAACGTGTCTGTTTAATCACCTCCCCCTGTCCCCGTCTGTCGACAGCGCCAAGCCAGAATGGGCGCCGAAGCTGGTGGATGTGGACAAGCTGGAGGAGCTGGAGCGGAAACACCAGGAGCGCATCCCTGCCACTCCCGCCCAGCCAGAGTGGACCGTCAAAAAAATGGACGCCACCAAACTGGGCCGGCTCGAGCGGCAGAATAGACTGGACAAGATGTCCAGCTTCGACAAACCGGCGCCCGACTGGGCCGACAAACGCATGTCACTCGGTGAGTGGAGAGAATAAACAACCGACAAACACTGTAAGTGATGAGATGTTAGCATCACCAAATAAATGTGATGCTCATCGTTAAGTGTCGCAATGTTTTATACATGGAAATGAGTGAGTGTCATTCAGTTCCATTTGAGACGTTCTAAAATACTGCTGTGTTCGGCTATGTTCAAACCTGCGTAGCGTAACACAGATCACCTGGTGTGTGTAACAGGAACGATACTTACTTGTGGAGCACCGATCGTGGCATTGGAAGGCGTTGTAGTGTCATTATAATTTATAGCCATATGATAACTTCCAACCGGCACGAAATATATTTACGACGATATTTTACAATCGTGTGTCTTTCTCTAGATTTCAGCAAGCTCCAGGAGCTTGAAGAGAAGGCGAAGGCTGAACAGGTGCCGGAAGCGAAGCTAGCGCCTTGGGCAGAGTCGGTACAACTGATGCCACCACCACCGCCCCCGCCTCCGCCCCCGCCACCGCCCCCAGCCGGGGCTCCGCCTCCCCCGCCCATGCCTGGTAGGTACAACTCTGGCGCTGCCGCTACTGCCATCTTCACCGCCACTGCCACCTTCACCGCCTCCGCATTTATGCTACAATTTCATAACAAGCGGTAGAGCAGGACGGAATCGGCCTTGTTAAGGGTACCGCCAATGAAGGCATAGGGTGCTTACAAGGGCGGATCCAGACGTTTTTTTGGGGGGGGGGGAGAAAACCGTTTTTAGCGGAACTTACCTACTCCAAATTTCGAATTTCTTCCCGGATTTGGGCCACTTTATTTTGCAACCACACGATTTCTAATGATTTATTTATTTTTATATATTTTTTCTTCTAGCTTTTCGACCTTTTGGGATATCAAAAAAGGAAAGATATCAGCTTGCAGTTTGTATTGTTCCGACAGTGCCTTACACTGAGCAAAACTATGTCAATGGTCAGATGTACCCAGGTGCGTTACTGATCATTTTTGAGTGGGGGATCGGCTGAAATGACGACAAAAAATGTGCCCCAACTTTGTAATACGTGTATTGCCTTTGCAGCATTTTGCATGTGGATTTTCATGTTATAGTAGGTACTTGTTATTTAGCGCCGCGAAGCGGCGCGACATTTTGTACCGGTTTGCCTGATAAAACACAAAAACATAGGCGACGGGCCTAGTAGAGAAAAAAAGAGCTAAACATGCTATTCATTCAATTCACGGTTACAACGAACCAAAGGCGATGGCGATGGCGTCGTTATGACGAAACATGCCTTTTTTGTTTATATTTATCAATTAAAAAGTGTGACCTTCAGTGATCTGAACTTGACCTGAACTTGACATTAACTTCACGTAAATGAAGTCAGGTTGTAAAATTACTATCCCTATCGAATTATACGTGGAAATAACTCATACAAATGTGATGCTTGACTTTCGAAGAGATATTAAAAGCATTGTGACCTTTTGTGACCTGACCTTGACCTTGACCAACAATCTCACTTTAGGTCATGCGGGATGTGTATTATACCGTTGGCAGAACTTTGGGTGATCATGGTCGTAATCGAAGGCTTTGGATGGAAAATATGGCCCATAAGCTCAAATACGTCGATTTTGACCCTTGACCTGACATTTGACCTCACTTTGACATTTTTTAGTATGCTCTAGATTCATCTCATTGAGAGATGTCGCCTGCCGCCGTGTGCGTCTCGCTGCGATCATTGGTTCGGGAGATAATCAGGAGGGCGTTTAACGCCCCCCCCCCTCCCCAGTCAATGGCGTTCGGCTGAGACCCCAGTCAATGCCGGGTTAAGTACAGTGTCTATGACAAGCTCCGACCACTTTGCATAAAAAGATTGACGCGTCTATACATTTATTTTTTGTTAACCTAGTGCCAGCAACTGAATGGCAATTGTGCAATCAAAACTTATAGCTCAAACTTTATCAGAAGTATCTGCCCCCCTCCCGGATTTTCTCAATAACCTAAAAACTATGATATATATCAATGTGAAACTTTCAGTACCTTATCCCGCATTAAGTTTAAGTCTGTTCACTAACTCTCAATTAAATTGATGCAGTATTTTGGGAGATAATTATATTTTAATGACGTCATGTCATGCCATTTTTGGTGGAAAAACGATAAATGTTTGGGAAATCGTAGAAATCAGAGTTTTCAAACAAATTGCAAATACAAACGTGGAAAGAAAGGAAATTACATTTTCTTCAAAATGGTTATCTCGGATTTCCGAAATTTTGTTTTTTGAACCCCAAAAATAAAAATAAACTTATTTATTGTGAATTTGAAAAGTGAATTTCTTATGCTCGAATACCAAAATAAGGTCACCGGCCTAAATCCGCGGAGAAAAAAAAAATGGGGGTACTTTTTTGCCACAAAAAGTCCCCCCCCCCAAAAAAAACGACGGCTGGATCCGCCAGTGGCTCAGGATGTACTCCCTTTTGGCGGATTCGAGAAAGGAGATCATTAACAATTTAATACAACTTAATTACCGAGCGGGCGCAAAGCGCCCGTGAGGTTTCTCGTCAACTTACTAGACAAATTTACACTTGACCCGGCCCGGCCCGGCCCGGACCCGCCCGATCCGGCCATACAGACGCTTTTCGGAAGATAATAACTTTGTAACCACTGCTCCGATTGAGATCGGGCTTTCACCATTGGATAGGACCATCAAATCAATTTTGATTTGGTTATGATGCGTTCTGATAGGGGTGGTACAACAGCGCGTGGCACCCACAGACTTCGAAACAAACAAAAATCATTCTTGATAAAAAAAATGGCTTGATATATCTAAGCATTCGTTTTTGTATACGCTGAAGCATGCAGCGCTCAGGACGTACTCCTTTTTGGCGGATTCGAGAAAGGAGATCATGTACAATTTAATAAAACTTAATTTTTATGTTTGCATGCATGGAGGCCTGGCAATTTTTATGGAGAACTAAACGGACTAAAAGGACTATGTGTTGCTACCACGTGTGCTCCCGTACCGTTTCATATTTCAAACCTGTTTTAGCCTTACCAGTGCGCGCCCGCTCGGTCATCGCCCAAAAAGGCGTTTTACTGGTTGTTATGTAGTTTGTCCTGCAGGGAAGCAACAGATACCCCTCGCCGCTCCGTTACCGCCGGTTAAGGCGTTTTACTGGTAATAACTGTATACACCATACATATATGTATAGTGTATACAGTTATTAACCAGTTTGGTACATATATGTACCAAACTGTACCAAGCAACTGCAGTAACACTGCAAATGGTTTGAAAGCAGCAAGAAGCATAACGACTTTTCCGCACATAAATGGTCCCTGCGGATCTGGAGGAGCCTGGAGCGCGCGCCGCCGACCATCTCCCAATAGATGGCTTTGGGAGATGGTCCTGACCTGGTCCCACTATTAGCTTTTCGGTCCAGCAAGTTAAGCACCGCTGGAGGAGATTCCTGGTGCCGATGTCCGCGTCTTTGCGTTCGCGTCGCTTTTTTCGGGAACTCGGCAGACTAGCTGAACATGTATCCCGCTTGAAAGTTAATATTTTATGAAGGGAGTGGGCCCTGGGGCCAGCAAGGGGCTGGGCTAGCAATTAGATACCGCCAAGAAGAGACTGCCAGACACTTAATGAATTAATTTGCAAATTTTCCAAATTTGTATATGCAATTGCGTATTTTGTGTCATGCCGCGAGGCGGCGCGAAATTTTTAAGTTTTTCACCGTGGATAGCTGGATTTTGACCGCTGAAAAGTCATTTTTTACAACTGTACGTCCGTCCGTTTTTTTTGGGGGGAATCATAGTTTCAGGACCTTTCGGGGGGGGGGGGGGGGGGGTGGCCCCTTTGCCCCCCTCCCCTGGATCCGCCCCTGGGTGTTTATAAGGGGTCCATGCTGAGATGGTAATCAATGTGGCTTGAGATCGTGACCGTCCTGCCCGCTCCGTCAGGTGAGAAGCCCATGTCGGAGGCGCAGAGGGAGCGTCTGGAGAAGCTGAAGAAGATGCCGCGCCGCCGGCCCGACTGGAGCACCATGATGAAGGAGATCAGCAATCCCCGCGGCCTGAAGAAGGTCCAGTGCAACGACCGGAGCGCACCCATCGTCAAAAACCTCAAACTCAAGGATGACGAGGCAAGCGGGGAGATGCTGTCAGGTTAAGCGCTGATGATGGGTTTGACGGTTTGGAATGTGTTAAAAGTCGGAATTGCTTTACCCAGTCCTTTATATTGATATGGAATGAGGAATATGAAACAATCCTTGTTGATCATGTGTATGTTTTCTCACTGAATCAGCTTGAATTAGTTAGATTAAATAATTTGGATAGCTTTCGATGGACGATCCACATGGAGGATCCATGACAGCATGAAAAGCTCGTCTGTAAATTTACCCAAGCATCATCACTCATGCCATTCATATCAAAAGAGTTGCATATACACGGTATAGGTATAGTTTTGGGTTAAAAGCGCGCGTTATATAACGCGCGTTATATAATGCTTCAGTGAAAGGTCTGTTAAGTTGGACGTGGGATTGTACCCTCGACGCACCAATAGGCTGGGCTGTTAGCTAAGCCTATACTGAGCGAAATGACAACAATCAATGCTCAGCAACACATATTTTCTGATCTGTTTCAGTTCGTATTTGAGTCGGAGAAGGAAGCCTCGACGACAGCGAAGCTGCTCAATGCAATCAGGCACGGTGTTAAATTGAAGAAGGTAAAGACTAAGGACCGAAGTAAACCCATGTTAGAAGGTAAGTGACGCACAATATATTGCATACATCACCGTACCAGCAACACTCTCAAGCGTCTCAGTTTGTCGCTCTTCTGCGCTTTCTATTTACCGAACTCTGACGCTGACTGAATATTACTTCCCAACAGAAAGCGGGCGGATCCCCTTTAATACCAGAACCTAGCAATCCAGTCAAAACGAAGCCAACTCAATTCCGTTTATCACAATGTGTGCATGTGTGCGTGCGTGTACATGTGCGTGTGAGTGTGCGTGTTATTTTAGCATAACTTAATATTAACCCGCGCACTGCAGGGGGTTTGCGCCGAACACGAACTGCAGAGGGGGGGGGGGGTGATTTCAGCCTCCCCGTGAAATCTAAAAAACTACGCTACGTAGCGACAAGCTGAAAACGGCGTTTGATAGCTTGATACAAGGTCTATCGAAAGTGTATTTCAGTATTACTTTAGGTCAGGTCAAAATTGAGGTCACCAGAGGTCATCAAAGGTCAAATTATCCAGCTTTTTCCTGTTTTGGACTTCGCTCCAGAAATTCCCATATATATATATATATACATATATATATATATATATATATATATATATATATATATATATATATATATATATATATATATATATATATATATATATATATATATATATATATATATATATATATATATATATATATATATATATATATATATATATATATATATATATATCGGAAACTACGCTCGCTGGAAACAAACGGAAAAAAGCGATCGCCAGCCATTACAATTTGCAATCAACAAAATGTCCTCAAATTTGATCTCGGGTCAATATTTGAGGCTCTAGAGGTAAAAAAGGGGGAA
Source organism: Chirona hameri (assembly GCA_036785665.1). Classification (NCBI taxonomy): domain Eukaryota; kingdom Metazoa; phylum Arthropoda; class Thecostraca; order Balanomorpha; family Balanidae; genus Chirona; species Chirona hameri. The sequence continues at coordinate 5,880 of JAXIVJ010015912.1, forward strand.
ATGTGTTTTGTTGTTGCAAAACCGTGTTTCGATAATAACTTTTTACTTAATAAAGATAACGGAACACTGTTTACGCCGTTGTGTTTGTCTAGTCAAGGCGCTTCGAATGATATAGTATACATGGTAATCTGAGTAGGTCAACTTCAAAATTTGACCACAGGTCACATGACCTTGACCTGAGGTCAAGACCCAAGTATGTCATGTTGCATATAGGGAGACGTTTCTCGACGAGACAAACACATTTCTGTCGGTTTTACTTCTCTATCTTCATTATGTCGCGAGTTATTGACAAACAAGTGATGGTGAACTCGGATGACCTCAAATGACCCCATAGGGGTCACTGAACAAAACTTACACTTGGATCATCAATAACAGCCTATAATAACATGATCCAGAAGTAATTGGACTAATATCATGAATATCCTTGAAAAAGAAAGCATTTTACTATTTCCCCATTTACTTATTATGGGGAGGTCACGAAATTGACCTGGCCTTAGGTCACCGATATCAAAATTCCGAGACGAACGAATTGTAAGTACTTATGCCCTCATGACACCCTTTAAGTTTCAAACTGAACGGTGAGAAACTCTGGCTTTGGCACAACTGCAAACGTTTTTGGAGGTGGGGTCACTTGACCTGGTCTGGTGACCTGACCTGAAATGACCCGAGGTCAATGTTTTTTCAAAGTGTGCGCAATTGATGTCCTAACAGGTGCATCAAAACCGGTGGCGCTGCGCGCCGCCGTTTTTTTCGCTATCTGCGAAAAACCTAGGGAAAGGGGGGGGGGGCGGAAATCAACCCCCCCTGCAGTGGGCGGGTTAAACCAATCTGATGGTTGTCTTAACCATCAGAATAGGAGTTTGTGGACATGGTTACACATATGTGCTGGTCCTGACAGGACAAGAAGGCAAGACATACATAGCAGCGCCGTGCGGGCACTTCGCAGTAGACATGCGTGAGATAGGCAATAATCACATATAGACCACACATTCAAAGCGAGGATCAGAACTCAAACACATACGTCACCACTCACCATACACACCACCCGTTACGATGCGCGGCGACGAGCGGACATATCCAGAACCTGTGATGTAACAAACATATCGTCCCCGCTGAGGACTGGCCGTTGTTGTCGCTCGCCGACCACTTACAACCGTCCTATGTGTCAGGCCTGCGGAAGCTGCGGCGTCAGAAGACGTCGGAGGCGTTCCTGAACCTGCCACCAGAGGAGCTGATCGACTCGGAGCCTGAAGAGCTGGACGACATTGACAAGGTGCGTCCATAAGTAAAGGAATATTGCCTCCAGTCACTCACCTGCTATGCCGAGCGCTGCCCAAAGCCTGGTCGAGTCTCTGTCAGCCAGCCAGCCAACCAGTGACTCTCTCCACTTTAGCTTGTAGTGCGCTGAAGAAGCCAAGTTGGAATCAATATTATTTTAATCTTAAGTTTGTCGATTGAAATTTAAAGTAAGAAGTGGCGTTCAGTGCGATATATCAACAATGTTTATCGTAGATGATTAAATGAATGTATTGCGCTGCACAGATACAATATCTTCCTGTAGTAGGTGGTTTCTGGCCAGTGGCCCGTCAGTAGCCTGTCCCGCTGACGTGGCTCTGGTCCTCGTTAGGTGCGGGACGACCTCCAGTCGACCCGACAGCTGCTCGGGGAGGAGGTGAAGAACAGAGAGCGGCTCGTCAAGGAGAACAAACACATGAAGAACGAACTGAAACGGATGCAGGACGAGCTGGGCAAGCTGCGAGGTCCGCCGGCAGCGGAGACGGCGGCCACGGAGACGGTGCCGCCGCCACAGAAGGCAGAGGTACGGCACCGGCTCACACGCTGAGGTCCGACTGAAGCGCAGTCCCAACGGCACGTAACATTGTAATTACGACGTCCTTAAAACCTTATCATCGTAATCATGATCATGCAACTCAATCCCGATAACAGCCGACTTGAGTCACTGGCGGATCCAGCCTCTCTTCGTGGGGGGGGGGGCACCTTTTGTGGAAAAAAGTACCCCATTTTTTCTCCGCGGATTTGGGCCGGTCACCTTATTTTGGTATTCGAGCTTAATAAATTAGAAATTCAATTCTCAAATTCACCCAAAAAAAATATTTGGGGATTTTTTCCGAATTGTATTTTTTTATTTTTGGGGATTCAAAACACAAAATAGAGCAAATCCTAGATGGACATTTTGATGAGAATGTCATTTGCTTTCTTCTAACATTTTTGTTTTACAATTTGCTTCAAAACTCTATTTTCTACAATTGTTCAAGCATGTATCGGTTTTCAACCAAAATTGGCATGACATGACGTCATTAAAACGTCATTATCTCCCAAAATGAAACATTAATTTCATTGGAATTTAGTGCAAAGACGTATAATTGATGCAGCATCAGGTACAGCAAGTTTACCGTTGATATCTATCATAGTTTTCAAGTTATTGAGGAAATCCGGGAGGGGGCAGATTCTGCCCCCCCCCCCAGCATGGCGCAGGTTAAGTGTCACCGGGGCTGCTTGAATTGCATCAGGTGCGCTGTTTTGTCTATCATTGATAGAAAGGGATACATACGAACTTCAAATTCAATCACTCGAGAAAACAACTTCCGTTTGCATGAAGTTTCCTCATAAGAGCATTGTTTTTTGTTTCACGCTCAGTGCAGGGAACGCGCGTGGGCATACTTGTATTGAATGCCCCTCCCAGATTCCTGGGGGGGGGGGGCATTCGCCCCTGATGTCCCCCCTGGAACCACCAATGCCAGCAATTACCGCCAAGGAGAGCCTCTGTCAGACACTTAACCCTATTTGTAACAGGCTCCTGGCTACCCCTATTTGTAACAGGGGGGGGGGGCGGATTCCGCCCCCCCGGAGATCTCGAGATCTACCCGTCCGATTTTCAAAAATGAAACGGTGTTTGGTTCCCCTCAACACGATCTACATTTATAAATAATAAAAAATCTAAATTTTGGATAGGGGGGCAACAGGGGGGCAAAAACGACAAATTTTAGTGGTATTTTTGATCCAAGATAGCTTTCATGTTTATCGACCGATTTTAACACAAATAATAGGAATCGATAGAGATTGAATCGGAAATTGATATATGACTGTGACGTTTGAAAATTCAAAAATCATAGGCGTGTGCAGGTCACTCAATATGGGGGTGAAGTAAATGCGTAATAAAACAATTTTTTGATGTTGTTTTTTTGATAAATGAAATGGTATGTGATTGACACATTAGAAAAAACAGTTATAAATCATATTTTTGCCATAGGCGGTACCAGGTTAGTGAAAAAGGGGGGTAAAATTGGGAAAAAATATTAACCGCAGACAAGTTGCTACCCAGCACTATAAATATGTTACTGATCATAGATAGTTCCTTTTTGCATATTGTACTTCATCATAGGCGTATCCAGGATCCAAACTAGGGCGGTGCAAGACCTTTTGATAGGTATAGTATCCACTATTATGCTACTAACTAGTCAACAGTGACTATTTCACTTACAACTTCAATTAACATTGCTTACCCCCCTCTTTACCCTACCTGGACTCGCCTATTATCTTATAATCGTTCGTAGAGTAGCCTGTGGTGCGTGTTTCATCCGAAAACTGCAGTATGTTATGTCATTGTACGCCCATGCCTCTTAGTTTCCTTGCAATAATATGACCCCCTTTCTTCCATTCCTGAGCGCGCCTCTGCAAAAAATGACTTTATTCCCTTTTCTGGTCTCATATGTGCATATATTATTATAAGCTAAACGTATATTGCGCCGTTATCGCTGGCATATCGTCATCACCATGCCAGTCACCCCCCCCCCCTTTTCATGCTCCTGAACACGCCCCTGAAACTCTATGTGTAATAAATTATGCAAATAATGGAAGCAGAAGCTATCTTTTACATCTTGATAGCTATAAATGCCCCTTACATTGCTCTATTGGCTTCCCGCCAAGCATTGAATACTTCCTGTAAACCCCCCCCCCCTTTTCAAGCCCCTGAAACCGCCTCTGCCATGCAATTTTGTATGATATTTCATTAACATCATCTAATTTGCACTTGTTGCAATCACGGTAAGCCGATGTAACTCCTTCATACTTGATGCAGTTAGGAAGAAACCGTGAAGATCGCATTTCCGTATTTTCGCCAAATGTCGCCTCCGAACCCACCCAAAACTGTGCCCTGGAACTGCCTATATTCAAGTTAAGAACTCAAAATTTTGACTCCAAATGCGGAGTTCAATTCTATGAAAAGTCCCAAAATTTCATGGGCCTGCTCCCAGCGGTTCTGGAGATATCTGCGAAAAACACGAGGGGGGGGGCGGAATCCGCCCCCCCCTGTTACAAATAGGGTTAATGGAATTCATTTGCCCATTTTCCAAATTTGTATACGCAATTGCGAAAGTTGTGTCATGCCGCGAAGCGGCGCGAAGCGGCGCGAAATTGTCCGGTTTTTCACTGTGGATAGTTGGATTTTGACTGCTGCAAAGACAATTTGTACGATTTTACAATCAATTGGGAACGCGCGGGGGGGGGGGGGGAGGGTACTTGTATTGAATACCCCCCCCCCCCCCCCAGATTCCTGTGGGGGTGGGGGGGGGGGCATTTGCCCCTGATCCCCCCCCCCCCCTGGATACGCCAGTGACTGGAGTTATAGCGGCAGAATCGCACACACCTTGTGAGCTGACTAGATGCATACATATTGCATGGGCGAGAGCGGTGTCTGATTTGTGACCTGTCTGACAGATGTCTGATCTTTACACTGCCGGGCAGGTGGTGGCATCGGATGCCACAGCAGCAGCAGCAGCAGCAGCAGCGCCCTCGAGTGAGGTCAGCGGCGTTGGGGAGGAGCTGCAGGCGGCCCGGCTGGCTGAGGCGCTGTGGGCCGAGAGGGCCTGTACCGCCGAGCAGGAGCTGGCCGCGCTCAGGGCTAGATTCGAGGAGGAGGGGCTGTTGAACGGCCCACCGCTGGTCGAGGACACCAAGCCGGCTGAGTGGGAGAACGAACAGGTGGTGGTCAAAGGCAAGACCAAGGACAAGCTGTCCAAGACGGCGTCACAGGTCAAGGTCAGCAAAGGCGGGACGGATGCCAAGGAAGTCAAGGAAGAGAAGAAGCCGAAGCTACGAAAGGAGATGAGCAAACCCTCGGAGGACATCGATGAATCCTCTGAAGAGGAGCTTTCTTCAGATGATGAGCCCGACAGCGAAGAGGAAAGACGGAGGGAGCTGGACCAAGACAGGAAAAAGAAGATGAGAGACTTGAAAATGTGCAAGAGCAAAGTCTGGCACATCAACACCAAAGAAAAGCATGCCAAGGAAGAAAGAATACAATTGAAGAATCGCATCAAGACGCTGAATCAAAACCTGAAGGACGAAAACAGGAAGTACAAAGAGCTGCAGCGAGAGGTGCGCAAGCTGGGCGCTATGATGAAAGGCAGCGACGACGAGGACTCGGAGGACGAGGAGAGCGAGGAGGAGGAGGAGAGCGAGGAGTCCTCCAGCGAGGAGTCCGACACGGAGACGGACGACGAGTCGTCGGATGAGACGGAGACAGATGACGAGTGCCTCCCGCTGGAGAATCGCGTGCAGAAAATGCAGGAGCGGTCCAAACGACACGAAAACAACGAGAAGGCCGTCAAGAAGGGCAACTATATGCTGAAGACCACTGCAGAACGGCAGTTCGACAAGCTGAGAAATGAAAAGGAGAAGTATCGTGCGTTGGAAAGGGAGCTGAATGAGCTGGTTAATGAGCTCGGCTAGTCTCAACCGTGTTTGGTGCTTATGTTGTGAATGTTGTTTTATGGTAGTTATCTGGTTGTTTGAAACCACCGATAGATATGTTTTGCGCTAGACCAAGTTGTAGGTATGTTAACTCGAGGCAATAGCGGCGATATACCGTCAATGACCGCATATACTCGTACGTATTGCTTGCAGGTTAACTATGCATAGCTCGTTTACGGAATTAGAAGGAGCAATGCGTTGACGCTTTTACATAACATAGCTTATTTTGAGAACTATTTTTTGCATTTCAACATTATGAGGCATTTACGCTGACTAATCCATCATTTGAATCCAACTGCAGAGTTTCGATGCGTCACGTGAACGTTCCAAGTTCCAACATTAATGCTGCAGAATATCAATCACAATTTTGGAACAAGTGCGATTTTGAACAGGGACATGCTTGCGTTATGCGTATAACAGCCTGAATAAAAACAATGGGAGAATAATGCCGAAAAGTTGAAGCATGTGTGCTATTTTCAATGCTCAATTCAATGCTAAGGCCAATGTTACTATTTATAAAGAAATACTTCTGCGGCATTATTAATTGTTCGTGGTGCTTATCTATAAGCGTTTGTAATGTTTCCTTAATAAATAATACACTTTTTGCACCTGCGTTTGAGATGAAGGAAAAGATTGGTTGCGATGTCGTGGCTGCAGTGAGAAACAGGCCGAACGAAATCGTCTGGCGAAATTCTCGCCACATGGATACTACCGAGAGTCAGGTGCAGAAAAAAGACACTCCCACTTCCAGGACACTCCCACTCCCAAGACACTCCCACTCCCAAGACACTCCCACTCCCAAGACACTCACACTCCCAGGACACTCCCACTCCCAGGACACTCCTACTCCCAAGACACTCTCACTCCCAAGACACTCTCACTCCCAAGACACTCCCACTCCTAAGACACTCCCACTCCCAAGACACTCTCACTCACAGGACACTCCCACTCCCAAGACACTTGCACTCCCAGGACACTCCCACTCCCAAGACACTCCCACTCCCAGGACACTCCCACTCCCAGGACACTCCCACTCCCAAGACACTCCCACTCCCAGGACACTCCCACTCCCAGGACACTCCCACTCCCAGGACACTCCCACTCCCAGGACACTCCCACTCTCAAGACACTCGCACTCCCAGGACACTCCCACTCCCAGGACACTCCCACTCCCAAGACACTCCCGCTCCCAGGACACTCCCACTCCCAGGACACTCCTACTCCCAAGACACTCTCATTCTCAGGACACTCCCACTCCCAAGACACTCTAACTCCCAGGACACTCCCACTCCCAGGACACTCCCACTCCCAAGACACTCCCGCTCCCAGGACACTCCCACTCCCAGGACACTCCCACTCCCAGGACACTCCCACTACCAGGACACTCCCACTCCCAAGACACTCCCGCTCCCAGGACACTCCCACTCCCAGGACACTCCCACTCCCAAGACACTCCCACTCCCAGGACACTCCCACTCCCAGGACACTCCCACTCCCAAGACACTCCCACTCCCAGGACACTCCCACTCCCAAGACACTCGCACTCCCAGGACACTCCCACTCCCAGGACACTCCTACTCCCAAGACAATCCCACTCTCAGGACACTCCCACTCCCAAGGCACTCCCGCTCCCAGGACACTCCCACTCCCAGGACACTCCCACTCCCAGGACACTCCCACTCCCAGGACACTCCCACTCCCAGGACACTCCCACTCCCAGGACACTCCCACTCCCAAGACACTCCCGCTCCCAGGACACTCCCACTCCCAGGACACTCCCACTCCCAAGACACTCCCGCTCCCAGGACACTCCCACTCCCAGGACACTCTCACTCCCAGGACACTCCCACTCCCAGGACACTCCCACTCCCAGGACACTCCCGCTCCCAGGACACTCCCACTCCCAGGACACTCCCACTCCCAGGACACTCCCACTCCCAAGACACTCCCACTCCCAGGACACTCCCACTCCCAGGACACTCCCACTCCCAAGACACTCCCACTCCCAGGACACTCCCACTCCCAGGACACTCCCACTCCCAGGACACTCCCACTCCCAGGACACTCCCACTCCCAAGACACTCCCATGTTTTGTCGTTGAACGTGTCAACATTCTTCTAGCTCACCTTGTACACATCGCATCCCGAGTTCTGATTACATTGTATCTATGAGGCATAGGTGTCGATTTATTTACTTTTTGGGTGGCCCTCGCCCCCCCCCCCACCTAATGTTGAGTTCGGCCCCCAAAAGGTGCTCTCGGCTCCCCCCATGTTTTCGGACCACTTGCGTATCCAAGGGGGCCAAAGGGCCAAGCCCCCCCCCAAATCGCCCGAATTCGACCTAAAAATGACGCATTTCCTAATTAACCCGCGAGTTACTGGGGGGCTATTTTTTGCCCCCCCTCCCGTTATTTTGCAATAACTCCTAAACGAACATCGGTATCGTCACCAAACTTTCAGTACCTTCTCTCACATCAATTCTACACATGTTGGCAAGCGGAAAAATATGAGGCTATGATAGGTCAACCGGGAATGACGTCAGAGTGACGTCATGTTCTTCGGTTTTTGTTGCAAAATAATAGTTTGCGGAAAACGCTGTCAAAGGTACAATATTTGAGATAAACTAAATTGTTTTAAAGCAAATTACTGAAAATAGACCAGGCTATCAAACTGCCATCTCGGATTTTTTTTTTTGAGAAATTCAAATACGTTTTTTTTAACAAAATTTTAAAAGAAAAAATCAGAATTATCCAAAAAACGGAATACATTTGATCGAGACGTATTCGGTGAATATGTGTGCCAAATTTAAAGTCGATATCTTTAAAAATGACCGAGTTATGACCTTTAAATGACAAAAATCGACCACTTCTCACAGCATTACTATGCATAAAAAACGCATTTCCATTTTTGCTTTTTACTTCTATTTATATGGAACAAACAATGTTCTAAGGTAATTTTTCGCGTTCTAGACGAAAAGCAAACCCATGCACATGTGTTACAACGCCTAATGACCGTAATCTTCAGTTTGACCACGTGACCTCGGATGACCTTGACCTGGCCCAAGGTCATAACCAGCTTAGAAAGGTACTTAGAAGTGTCAGACACACGAATCATACCGATGTATGGACAGTTTATGCGTTTAATATCGCAATTTTGCGCGACAATTCCATCCATCGAGACCTTTTGACACGGTCAAACATTTTGTACTTGACCTGACCTGTGACGTCATCGGTGACCCCGAGATCAACAATATTATGTTTCCCTCAATAAATTTCCCAGGGCTATCGAATGCCGTTTGAATGTTTACATTCGGTCCAGTAGTTCCGGAGATCAGAGGGGGGGGGTCAAAAATAGCCCCCCCCCAGTAAGTCGCGTTATGAAATATACCCCAGTAACTCGCGGGTTAAAACAAAAATATACGCAACCTTTGCTAAGGTAAGTTTGTTTTAAATCACCTACTCACGCAAGAAGAAGCGAAATCCGATGACTCTGTATAATTGTGCGACTTCTTGGGATTTGGCCCATAAACCAGCTGTTTTACCGTTCATTCACGTCTCAGGCTAGTTTGTGACGTGCGAGAGGAACTGCGATAGACGCTATTAGACGATATAGACGATATACGTCACCAATGTAGGTTTGGGTGCCTCGTTTTCCATTCCAAGGGATTTTGTTGGGGTTGGATCTGTACCGAGTAAAATGATAAATAAATGATGGGTGGAGTGTAAATGGAGTGTACCGACAGTAAATGCTTTATCTTCACCTAAATAAATTGTTCTTTAGTCGGAAATTTCGGGAAATTGGGTCCATGTATAGCCTCGAGTGGGCCTCTGGAGGCATAGTGGACCCTCTGTAAACCAGAGTAGGCCCTCTGGAGGACAGAGTGGGCCTTCTGTAGATCAAAGTGGGTCCTCTGGAGGACAGAGTGGGCCCTCTGAATGCCGGAGTGCTCCCTCTGTAGGCCAGAGAGGGCCCTCTGTAGATCAAAGTGGGCCCTCCGGAAACCACAGTTGGTCTTCCAGAGCTCAGAGTGGGTCATTCAGAGGCCAGAGTGGGCCTTCCGGAGGCCAGCGTGGGCCCTCTGAAGGTCAGAGGGAGCCCTCTGGAGTCAAGAAGAATGGGCCCTCTGGGTCAAGAATGGGCCCTCTGGAGTCAAGAATGGGCCCTCTGGAGGCCAGCGTGGCCCTGAATGCCAAAGTGGGCCCATCTTAGGCGAAAATGTGCCCTCTGGAGGACGGCAAGGGGCATAGTGGGCCCTCTGAATGCCTGAGTGGGTCTTATTGAGGCCTGAGGGGGCCCTTAGAGGCCAGGGTGGGCCCTTAAAAGAAATAGTTCACCTTCAACATGGGTTTTGAACTGAAATAGCAGTTTTGTAGCCCGTGTTGAGAAATCCTTATCTGGAACTTTTATTGGCTGAAAAGACTCTCCAGCCGAAGATATTTGACTTTTTGGCGAAGGAATACGGCGCATATATGATGTACCGTACCGTCTGAAAGTGCCAGCACTGCCATGGAGCATGCGCAGACCAATAATGCACACCATAACATTAATAATTTACGACCTTCTGTCCTGAATTGGCGCGATGTAGGACCATTTTTGAAAAGAAAAAAAGAAACTGTATTAAAAATATAATAAAATCGTGTTCTGAAAAATGTACCGAAGGTGAACTATTTCCTTTAAGAGACCAGAGTGGGCCCTAAGAGGCCAGAGTGGGCCTCTTCAGGTCAGGGCTGGATGCCAGCCAGAATAACCCTCTGAATGTCAGATAACATCCTCTGGAGTCCAGATTGTGCCCTTTGGGGGCTGGCCAGAGTGGACTCTCTGGATACCAGAGCTGACCCTCTGGACGTGAGAGTGGACCCTCTGGACGTGAGAGTGGGGAGTGGGAGTGGACCCAAATAGGCAGGATTTTGCGAAGGGAGGGGCTTGAAGAAAATTTGTCACAAATACTGCCCTTAAACCTAACTACAAATGGTATTTACGCAAAATGGACACCTAAAAACTATTATTGCGCCGCGAAGCGGCGGAAAAATGTGAGGTTTTGAGCGGGCAAGAGAACTAATTTTTGTATTGGAACCAGGATGCAGGGCCAAAATGAGGAAATATGTCTGGAGCAAAAGGTGGGGTCAAAAGACATGTTGCCCCCACCCCCACTTAAGGCCAAAGGCCCCCGTGCCCCCCCCCCCCCCTGCGGCCGCCAGTGTGTACAGTCTAAATTAGCCCTATTGGTGTCGGGGAGGGGAAGGGGGGCTACAACGACCCCCTCTTAAGTTTTTTTCCGCTTCTGTCCCCAAATGAGCAAAGGCACAGCCATTAACCCTCGCCCTGCGGGGGGGGGGGGCTGACAGGCCCCCCTGAGGTTTTTCTTGAATAACCTTTTACAAATGCGGCGCATCTTCCTGAAATTTTCGGTAGCTGAGTTTACAACAATTATACGTATGCTGTAAAAAATAATTGAAATTGGTTAAGCAGTTTTGGAGATAATCATGTTTAGATGACGTCATGTAGTCCGGCTGTGCGCGTCGCCCAGTGCGGACGCGCCGCTCTGTGCGGCTTTCCTGCCTGTGAGCCCTCTGCCTCTCCTACCTGTGATTGTGACTGCGTGATTGGTTGCTGTGGATCCTCACGATACCATCGAGGAACGACTTCTCGGCTGAGCCCCTGCTCAGCACACTTCGGTGTACACCGTAACAGCGCTGCAACAACAACCTTCTAAGCACTCTGCTCGGTGGCGCACCCAGGGCCCTGCCCGGCGCGGTGTGTTCCCATCACCTCAACACGTGCCGCCGCTGCAGCGCATCTACTGACTGAGCGCAGCGATTCTACTGAGACTAACCTGACTTGTCAAGTAAGTCTCAAGTAAGCCTGAGGCCACCGCCGCTGTTGTCCCTGCAAGTTCAGCATGCATCGTGATCTGGCCCGGTACCTGGTGCTGCTGGCGATCTGCCGGCTGCTGCTGGCCGCTGCCTGCCCTGCGCCCCACCCGTGGCACCAGGACGGCCCCCAGCGCCGCGGCCCGGGCGCTCGCTGTGCAGCTCACCCAGCCGCTGCCACCGTCGCTGACCATGTTGCGCGACATATTGTCTCGACCCGTCCGGTGCGTCCGCGGCCCAGCAGGCGATTCCAGCCGGCGACCCTGGAAACCCCACCTGGCCTCGCCCCTGCCGCCGCTGCTGACGTCACCGTGATCTCCCCTCCGAGCCTCCGTGACAGGTCACCTGATGCGCCGCCCGCCCTCACCGCTCGCCCGAGGCACAAGCGCGCTCACCGCGGCCGGCGCTCTCAGCACCGGCAGCGGGGCTCGCGCGGTGGGAAACTGTGGTGCACCCGTGGTGACTCGGGTAACATCAAAATATGCACGCTGAACATCCAATCCGTGCGTCCAAAGCTACTGGAACTGAACCTGGAACTCGACCGGTTCAAGTATGACATTGTGGTGCTATGTGAGACATGGCTCCGCGCGAACACCCCGAACCGCTTACTCGTCTTTCCCGGATACGACATATCGCGTGCTGACCGGAAGTTCGCGCCGAAGGGTCATGGCGGCGTTGCAATCTTGTGCCGTTCCGGTATCACGACTAAGAAGATTAGCGTGCCAGTATCGACCAACGCGACGTGCAAGCTTGAATCTCTCTGGAACGTGTTTAAGTGGGGACGCCATACCGTTGTTGTGGGGGCCGTGTACCGCATACCTCGCCATACGACGGCTGCTCTAGATGCCGATTTCGACTGCCTGGACATGCAGTATCAACATATTCTAGTCAATCATCCCGGCTGTGCTGTCATCATCACCGGCGATCTTAACTGTAATCTACTTGCTGACTCATCTCATCTGCCTTTTAGGAAACTCGCCGATTTTATGTCATCGTACTCCCTGACACAGGTCATCTCCGAGCCTACTTACACGTCCGGTAGCCTTTTAGATGTGTTTATCGTCAATCGAGGCATTCTTAAGTGTGTCGGTACCCGTTTCTGTCATTTTAGTCCACATAGGTTCATTAGGATGGTTTGTAACGTGCCCCGCCCGCGCTCGACCCCGATGATCGTCCGAGCTAGGATTTTACGCAATGTCAACCTGAATGTTTTCCATCATGAACTGCAGTCGTGCGATTGGAGTGGCGTGTTTACAGCCGACAGCGTCACCGACATGTGGTACGTATTCTCCGCAAACCTAGGTGCTGTCCTCGACCGCCACGCCCCCTACAAGGACGTCAAAATACGGAACCCCGCTGCGCCACCTGTAACTGATAGGACCCGTATCCTGATGGCTAAGAGAGCACAGATTCTGCGAACTGACGGACACGGATCCGATACTTACAGAGAGGCCAACAGGGCAGTCAAGTCCGCCATCCGGGCGGATAGGATAGCAGACACTAACGCTCGGATTCAGTCTGACGGGCCCGGCTCGGTGTGGCGTAACATTCGCCACACGGTCAGCGGGAAGAGGGCCGGCCCGAGCGTGTCCCCAGCTGTCAGCGCCGAAACGCTGAACGAGTTTTTTGTTAACGTAGGCCCGAGAGTGGCTGCCGAGGTGGCTAGCCGGGGTGACGCACCGGATGTCCCAGTCCGTCTGCCCAGAGTTGGGGCTTGCGCCTTCAGCCTACAGCCTATCACACTCATGCAGCTCCACCACACTGTGTTTACTATGCGCAGCACATCGGCGAGTGGGCCTGATGGTTTCTGCATTCGTATTTTCAAACTGGCTTTTAACGTCATCGGCTCCATCCTTTTGCATATCATCAACGCAAGTATCACTCGAAAAGAAATCCCACTTGTCTGGAAACATGCCCTCGTCCATCCAGTTTTCAAGTCAGGTGACTCAGAGAACCCGTCCAACTACCGACCCATTTCACTAGTTCCGGTCATCTCCAAAATCGTGGAAAAGTTCGTCCAGACCCAACTGCACAGTTTCCTTTCTACTAATCACCTTCTGACTCCAACCCAGCACGGATTCAGACCGCGCCACTCCACGGAAACCGCCCTTCTCAGCATCTCGGACCGTGCGCTCTCGGCCATGGATCAGAGCCAAATTTCGATTCTTTGCCTGATTGATCTGAGTAAGGGATTTGACGTCATCAGTCACTCCAAATTGACATCCAAATTGCAGCTTCACTGCATCGAGACAAGCTGGTTCGAAAATTATCTCTCTGGGCACACTCAAAGCGTAAGTTTCACTGATTCGGCCAACAACAAATAGATCTCGGACCCGCGACCTATCGACCAAGGGGTCTTCCAGGGATCCTCACTGGGGCCCCTGCTCTTCACTATCTTCACAAATGACCTCAGCCTTCACGCAGCTGGAGCATTTGTTGTCCAGTACGCCGACGACACCCAAATTCTCGTTTCTGGCCCTAAATCTGACTTGCCCGGTCTCATCGCCCGTCTAGAATCAGTCCTGGCCTCACTGGATGACTATTTCTGCGCAAATGGTCTGAAGGTGAACGAAACTAAGTTTGAACTGCTCCCGATCGGAACGCGTCAAAATCTCCGCACCTTACCGGCATTCACTGTTAAATTCCGCGACGTCGCGCTTACTCCGTGCAGGGAGGCAAAGAATCTGGGGGTGATATTCGACCGCTGCCTCAACTGGGACTCCCACGTGACCTTCGTCAGCCAGAAATGCATGGGCATCTTGGCGGGAATAGCTCAGCTCCGTCACCAGCTTCCACCTGAGATCCTGCCCATCATCGTATCCGCACTGGTCTTTTCTCACATTCGGTACTGCCTCACTATCTTTGGAAACGGTTCGGCTAAAAATCTCGCAGCAGTTCAAAAGATCATCAACTTTGCCGCTCGCATAATCTCAGGAAAAAGGAAGTTCGACCCCATCTCGGCTGCTAGGGAAGAGCTAGGCTGGCTCACGTCTGCGGACTTATTTTATTACCAGACTTTGGCCTCACTTCATCGGATCCGCGTCACCGGTCAACCAGAGTATCTGGCTTCGCAGTTTTACACGAACCGAGAGCGTGCTGATCGTGTGCGCAGTACTAGGCAAGACCATCTGCTCAGTCTGCCTCGCATCACCGGCTCTACTGCGGGCAAGCGTCAGTTTGTGTATCGCGCAGCTAAGCTCTACAATGAGCTGCCACCTGAACTTGCGACCGTGTCAGTGGCGTCGTTCAAACGTACGCTGAAGAAGCGCCTGCTACCGACGAAGGAGTAGAGCGACGAATCTATTGTATATGTACCTGACTGGGAATATGTGCGTGTGAATGATATTATATCCACTGTTTTTATACACCCTACGTTTCTTGACTCGGGATTAGGAATAGCCCCCGGACCTCGGTCCATTAGAGGGGATAATCCCACGATGTACAATAAATAAATAATAATAAATTGGTAACAAAACGAGACATATTTGAAAATCGTAGAAAAAAGAGTTTTAAAGCAAATTGCAAACGCAATTACCAAAGATACAACATGACATTTTCTTTAAAATGGCAATCTCGAATTGTCAAAATTTTGGGTTTTTGACCCCTAATTGTTTGTATTTAATCCCCACAAAATAAATTATTTCAAAGATGTTCGAAAAACCGGAATATATGTGAGAGAAATGGGTATGGACAATACCCATACCGAATTTCAAAGCAATATCTTCATTTTTGACTGAGTGATGGCTCCCTAAGTGTAAGAAACTGATGACGTCATTAAAAAAAATGACAAGATACGAACACATAATTACCTTTTCTGTATTTCTGAGCCACAACTAGTCTAGGAACATGCCTTTTTATTTACATTTATCAATTTCTAATTTTTAGGTTTTCTGAAGAGCAAAATCACTGTTCTGGACGTGGTAAATCCGAGGTCATTAACTTTAAAAAAAAAAAATTAGTCCGAATGTTTTTGAATGGATGGATTTCCGAGGTCAGGCCCCGCGCTAAGCATAGCTTGTTGCGCAGGCCCTGACCCCACCACCCGATCAAGCAATTCCTGGCATCCGGCAAAATTTAGAAGCGAAAGTTTTACGTGCCCGACATACCTGGACACGGTCCGCCCCGCCCTCTGACGTCACCTGCCCTTGAGTGCGACCGCTGCCACCGGCCATCCCAGTCAGGGGCAAATAGTGAGCGCCGAAGCGACTCGAACCCGGGCTGCCACTACCGGGTGAGGTCAGAAGCCCGGCGCTCTCCCAACTGAGCTACAGGGGCGGACAAAAACTTGACCTTGGAGGTCTCTTGTTGACCTGAAACCTAAAAGTCGCATACTGCTATATTCCTCTCATGACAGTCAACATGCTGGTTGTTACCGCATTGCTCTAAGTTGTTTGGTTTGGAAGTTAACAAGGGGGCCTGTCAGCCCCCCCCCCGTAGGGCGAAGGTGAAAAAAGCTCCCGTAGGGCGAGGGATAAAACTTTTTGGCTTTTCATAAATATTTATTGGGCACATTTTGATTTTCTCTCTCACAATTTGCAGATCACCATGGGCGGCTCCAGACGTGGCTTTTGGGGGCATGTTTGGGTTTTCAGCGTGACTCGGCTTTCAAAGGGAATCAGTTCCCATTCTCTAACCGTTGTAGATACGAGCCTACGACTTTCACACCTTTCCTTACTGCTTTTTATAGACATGTTGAACATTTTTACTCTTTTTTTATTGAGCATGGGCGCCTTCAGGGACGTATTTTTGGGAGGCATTTTGGGTCACTGGCATTTCATCGAAATCTGAAAGATAAGAATTTTGAACTCAGTGCACCTTCTTAGCTGTTCGTTGCACACATTGTGTGATTTTTTTTTATTGAGTTTCCCACAGGCGACTCCAGGAACGTTTTTGGGGGGGGGCAAGTGTATACGCACATGGTGTTTAGTAACTCAAAACGTTATTTCGCGGTGGACTATCTCGTGTAATATCATCTGCATGGATCACAATTGTATTTTTTTGGCATAGGCGGTTCCAGGGTTGGGACGCAAGCGCATGGACAAATGTTATGGGTGGCTCCAGGGATGAAATTAGAGGGGGGAGTTGTGGAACCACGACGTGCAACTACATGCAAAAGATATCAACTTGAAACTTGGTGGCCTGTTTTAGCAATGCCTTGCACACGTTTCACATTTTTCGTCAATGCATTGCAGGCGCGTGACGCCTTGCAATGTACGCAATAACAAGCGATGTCTGTCTGATCTGTTTGAATAGAAACCACTCGGCATAGCGTGCATTTCAGCGAACTCCTTTTTCGTTGCCTCATTAACCCGCCATTGACTAGGGTCTCAGCCGAACGCCATTGACTGGGGGGGGGGGGGGGGGCGCCCCTTGGTTATCTTCCGAACCAATACAAGCTCTCAATGAGATGAATCTAAAGCATACTCCAAAATGTCAAAGTGGGGTCAAATGTCAGGTCACCGTCAGGTCAAGGGTCAAAATCGACGTATTTGAACTTAACCCGCGCGACGCTGGGGGTTAAATCCCCCCTCTCACGGATTTTCTCAATAACTTGAAAACTATGACAGATAATCAAAGTGTAACTTACGGAACCTTATGGTGCATCAATTCTACGTCTTCTGCCAAAATTTAATTGAAATTCGTCACACATTTTGGGAGATAATGACGTTTTAGTGACGTCATGTCATATCATTTTTTTTGTGTGAAAAAAACGTTAAATATTTGAAAAATCGTAGAACATAGCATGTTAAAGCAAATTGCAAATAAAAGGCGTCTAAAGAAAGGAAATCACATTGTCTTTTAAATGGATATATGGATTTGCAAAATTTTGCGTTTTTGACCCCCAAAAATGAAAAAGCTGATTTTTTGGGAAGAATTTCCACAAAGTTTTTTGAAGATTTAAAAAAAGAAGATATATTAGAGAACCGAGTATGAACGATGCTCAAACCAAATTGCAAAGCAATATATTTATTTTTGACTGACTTATGGCTCTCTAAGTATAAGTAACTCATGACGTCATTTTTGAAATTGCGTTTTTTGGCTTTTACTGACCAGATGCAGACAAATAAATGTCACCACTGTATTTATAAGACAAAACTAGTCTAGAAACATGCAATGCTTATTTAGATTAATCAATTTCAAATGTTGTCCTTATTGTGACCTGACCTTGACCTGAGGGCCATTATATGGGGTCAGGCTGTAAAAATAGCTGCTTCTATCGAATTATACGTGTAAAATAACCCATACAACATGTGTTGCATGGCTTTCGTAGACCTGTGACCTTTTGTGACCTAACCTTGACCTTGATCTTTGCTTACAATTTCACTTTTACTTATGCAGATGCATTATACATTTGGGAGCACTTTGTAAGATAACAGTTGCAATATAAGGCTTTGGATGGTAAGTATAGCCCAAAAACCCAAATACTTAAATTTTGACACTTGACCTGACCGTGACCTGACATGTGACCTTATTTTACGAATTTCTGGTATGCGTTAGATTCTTCTCACTCAGAGCTTTCGATCGCCGCCTTGCGCGTCTCGCTGCGGTTATTGGCTCGGAAGATACGAGGGTGGTGATATTTACCCCCAGCACCGGGCGTTCGGATGAAGACCCCAGCGCCGCGCGGGTTAAGGGCCATAATTTCCATCCAAAGCCTTCGATTACGACCATGATCACCCAACGTGCTGCCAAAGGTATGATACACATCCCGCATGACCTAAAGTAAGATTTTCTGGCCAGGGTCAAGGTCATGTCACGAAAGGTCACTATGCTTAAAATATCTACAAAAGTCATGCAACACATGTTTTATGAGCTCTTCTCCACGTAGAAGTTGATAGTGATAGTCAGTTTACCACCTGATTTCATTTACGTGACGTTAATGTCAAGTTCATGTCAAGTTAAGGTCACTGAAGGTCAACATTTTTAATTGATAAATCTAAATAAAAAAGACATGTTTCAAGACTAGTTTTGTCTTAGAAATACAGTAGTGCAATTTATTTGTCGGTATCTGGTCCAAAAAGGGGAAAAAATATATATGACGTCATGAGTTACCCATACTTTAGATGCCATACGTCAGTCAGAAATGGTGATATAAATCTGAAATTTGGTATGGTGGTTTCCCATATGTTTCTCTGACATATATTCCGGCTTTTTGAATATCTTTGAAATATGCGATTTTATGGGCATTTTCCCCCAACAATTTTTTCTTTCTTAAATTTGTTGAGTTAAAACCCCAAATTTACAAATTCCGAATAGCAAGTTTGTAGCCCTTGCAATTTTCTATCGTTTAGCGTTTTTCGATTGGATTTTTCTTTAAATGTGGCATTTCTACGGCCTGGCAAAGTTTAGCTGATTTTGGTGAAAAACTCGTGTGAAGTGACGTCACTAAATTCGATATAACTCGAAATTATTGGACGAAATTTCTTTATTTTTTCACATAAGACGTAAACGTGATTTATAAGAAGATACCTGAAGTTTCACGTTCATAGCGCTATTCATTTTTGAGCTATTACAAAAATTAATCAAGGGGGGGGGGGAGTAAACGCCCCCCCCCCCCAGTCAATGGCGGGTTAAGTCGCCAGAATTGTCTGAAACGATTGTGCCATATATTTGGCAGCGTAAAGGTTTTCTCTATAGTTCTCTATAGCTCAATAATGACGTCATCATCCGAAATTTAAAAAGTGAATTTGTATAAAGTTAGGTGGCTTTTCTAGATAAAAATATCACCATCGTTTTCAGCAGCACTTACTTCATATTTTTTACTACAACCAGCCTATATTTGACAACTTTCAGAAAGGTGAAACATTCCCTTTAGGTAAAGGAATCTTGGCGTTCGGGCTGCTCATATACGAGTACATATTTGTATCCCTGGTTAGCGGAAAATCTCGTGGGCGCTTCGTGTCCGCTCGATGATCAGTTTCTGCAGTTAAAACAGGGGGGGCGAAGCGCCGAATGAACTATCAGTACGGTTCGCGACAATGTGAAGGAAAATTAGTTTTTACCTTATAATTTTTACCTAGGAACGCAATTTTTAGTTGTATCTACCAACTTCATTTTTTATATTTATAACTATAACAGGTGATAGATGAAAAACAATAACTTCTTCGGAAATCTTCATGGTAGATTGTTCAAACGATTCTATACTCGATAGGCACTGTCAGGCGATTCGCTCATCGCTGTTTGGGATACATAGCCTAGTTTAGTTTAGTTTAGTTTAGTTTATTCAAATAAATGGGCAACAGGCAGCAGTAACCCAAATCCCAATTACAGCTCAAGTCCAAAGTTTAAACACTTCAATTAAACGTCACATCAATAACATACACATAGAAGCACAAACCTACAAATCACATCAAAATACAAACTTGAAAATATACATAAAAGCACATAACACAACCCTAAAAATACACATAAAACAACGATTGTAAGAGCTATAAGCAGATATTAAAATGGACACTGTTTAAAATATCTCACTATCTCAGCTCTAAACACTTGGTAGGATGCACCGAATGGGTCTGCCGATGGGCATTTTGCCAGGTATTCATTATACGCCCTAACGGCCCTCCCGAACAGCCCACGTTTAATGGTCTTCCGAGTAGGAAGGCTGAATCCGTTCTTCCTGACATGAATTTTTGAATGAAACAAATGTCGTGCCTTCTTTGAGCCTTCTTTGGGACAGGTTGATAATTATGAAAAGCTTCAGCGGATCGTGATATGAGAGTGAGTGGGAAGGCCGATTGGTGGGTGAGTGGGCAGCCAGCTACATGATACATTTGTGCTGGACTCTGTCCAGTCGGTCTAAATGTTTTTTTTTCAGCTCCACCCCAAATGACGCAACCATATTCAAGAATGGACCGAACGTTAGCGGTATGCTGCTAATGGGGGGCAGCGTCCAGTCCTCTCGCCACTCTGCCGGTCTGGAAAGATCGAATGAGCAGGCTCAGCATCCTGTTCGCTTTGCTGACTGCAAAGTCTATATGGTGGGCAAATGTAAGTTTCTTGTCTAGCCACACCCCCAAATCGCAGACTTTTTCTACATGTTGAAGGGGGGTTTCGCGAATTTTGTATGTGGTCTGGATGATGTTAGTTGAGTTTAGTGATATCCGAAATGATTGACACTTTTATGGATTTAAATTGAGCCTCCAGGCTTCCGACCAGCATGTGAGTCGCTCAATATCTGCCTGGAGAATTTCTGTGTCTTCCTGACAGGTAATTTTCCTATACAGTTTGACGTCGTCAGCGAACAGCAGGATGCTGGACTGTATGCTGGCCGGTAAGTCATTTATATACATGGCAAAGAGCAACGGGGATCCCAGACTTCCCTCCGGCGTCCCAGAGCGAACCGTGGTCCAATCAGAAGATTTTCCATTTACATTTACCCGCTGCCTACGATTACAGAGAAACGTGGATATCCACGTTTTCGTGTTAGTTATTGTATAGTTATTCGAGTTACATAGATAGCTATTTCATACTAGTTATAAGAAGTGGCCAGCCACCTGTCCGTCTGTCCGTTCGGATGTCATTCGATTGCTTAATAACTCCGCGCACCTTGCAGTCAAAACAGAGAAATTTGGCAGGTTAGTGGGGATGTAGGATCGCACTATCGTAGGCAAATTTTGCGTCGATCCATGATCACAATAGACTGCAATTATAATGATTACAAGTGTGCCGTGAATATCATAACTTATATGCGCCACCCGGCTGCCACTGGACTGGCTTTTTGCTTTCGGGAGACACTGTGGTCATGGGGGTCAGGGTCAGGGGTTTGATAGATATTTAGGAGGTCGGTGGTGCGATACAAGGCAACGTCACTGGCGTGTTTTTTTTTCTATCTTCTTCATAAGCTCAGCGCATCTCACTGTTCATGCTGGCCGACCCGGGGTGCCCGTAATTGTACAAGGAGGACGGATCGCCCCGGAATTGGTGACTGCCGCTGACTCGTTGTGCGGGTAGTCGTTTGTGGACGGCTGGCCGAAACGGCTGCGGATGAAGTAGCTCATGTACTTGGAGTAATGGATGAAGTAGTTTTCCGAAAATTATTTCGGTTTGCAAACTTCGAACGCATTTGGGCAGAACTTGTACGAAATGGCTTGCATATTACATTTGATAAATTTAGTCCGAAGCTTTTGAAGGGATAGATTTCTTAGGTCAGGACTCGGCACACACAGTTTAATTACAGAGCGGAGCGAGGTCTTTCGTCAACTAGGGGGACACATCTACGTATGAGCGGCCCGACCGTAGCCGTGGTTTTCAGACGCTTATTTCTTTGCAGCTATTCGGTTGAAGTGACTGAAAACTTGCACACAAAAACGTTCATGTCGTAGAACTATCCGCCAGTATTTCCTTTCAGCAATCACAAAGTGTGCCTAAGCAAAAAATGGGGCACATTAACGCCATAATATGCCCGTTTTTCTGCTACCGAAATTTCATTTAACCCGCGCACTGAAGGGGGGTTGATTTCCGCCCCCCTCCCCCTCAGGTTTTCAAAGATAGCGAAAAACGGCGGCGCGCAGCGCCGCCGGGTTTTGGCACACCTGTTAGGACATCAATTGCGCACACTTTGAAGAAGAAAAATGACCTCGGGTCATCTCAGGTCAGGTCACCAAACCAGGTCAAGTGACCCCACCTCCAAAAATGTTTGCAGTTGTGCCAAAGCCAGAGTTTTTCACCAATCAGTTTGAAACTTACAGGGTCTGATGAGGCCATACGTACTTACAATTCGTTTATCTCGGAATTTTGATATCGGGGACTTAAGGTCAGGTCAAATTCGTAACCTCCCATAGTAAGTCAATGGGGAAATATACAAATGCTTCCTATTTCAATGATATGCATGATATTAGTCCAATTACCTCTGGATCATGTTACTATAGGATATTCTTGATGATCCAAGTGTAATTTTGTTCAGTGACCCCTATTGGGTCATTTGAGGTTATGCGAGGTCACCATCACTTTTTTTGTCAATAACTCCCGACATAATAAAGATAGAGAAATACAACAGACATCAACGTGTTTGTCTCGTAGAGATACGTCTTCCCATATGCAACATCCCCTACTTGGGTCACCACTTGACCTTGACCTGAGGTCAAATTGTTAAGTTAACTTAACAGGGTTACCATGTATATCATTCGAAGCGCCTTGACAAGATAAACACAATGGCGTAAACAGTTTTATGTCATCTTTATTAAGTAAAAAGTTAATAGCAAAAAATAATTTAGCAAAACAAGTTTTTTTTTACCTCTGGAGCCTCAAATATTGACCTGATATCAAATCTGAGGACACCTAAGCGATTGAAAATTTCACTGGCTGGCGTTTGCTTTTCTGTTTGTTTCTAACTAGCATCGTATCTGAGATATATGGGAATTGGGAATTTCTGGAGCGATGTCCTAAAACAGGAAAAACTGGAAAATTTGACCTTTGATGACCTCTGGTGACCTCAATTTTGACCTGACCTAAAATAACACTGGCATACTTTCGGTAGAACATGTATCAATCTATCGAATGCCTTTTTCTGCTTCTCACTACGTAGCGTAGTTTTCGAGATCTCAGGGGGGGGGCGGAAATCAACCCCCCCCCCCCCTCCTGCAGTTCGTGTTGGGCGCAAAGCCCCTGCAGTGCGCGGGTTAAATTCCTGTCAACTTACCTCAAGAAAAGTAAAAATATCGTACTGATCCCTTCCATTCTTCCAATGCACTGATATTTTTTTCCAAATGTTTTTATGAAATTGAAACTTGCAATATATCCGAACAAAGTATGAATTTATGTCTCCAAAATTGAGGGGGGAGGTAATCCCCCCAGCCTGACGACTGGGGGGACTATGTCCCTCCCCCCTTACGGCGACGGACGCCCTTGCCCTTCACAGCCCCTCATTCTCATCCGCAGACACTCGTGCGAACATTCTGGCAGAGCTGCCCAGAGGAGGAGCTCCCTTCCAAACGGGATTACCCCACCTCACCATAACCCTTGTGCTGAGACAGCTAAAATGGTGCCATCGTAGCCAAATTAT
The DNA here is from genome assembly GCA_036785665.1 of Chirona hameri. Taxonomy (NCBI): domain Eukaryota; kingdom Metazoa; phylum Arthropoda; class Thecostraca; order Balanomorpha; family Balanidae; genus Chirona; species Chirona hameri. Next base: position 29,522 of record JAXIVJ010015912.1, read on the forward strand.
GTTTTGAAGAGTTGAAACGCCAGAGCTTCATAGGTTAAGAGCTTCATAGATCATAGTTGCATAGAGCCTCATGTTATTATTTTAAGATGGGCCGGGACCAGGAGACGCAGAGTTTCCGTTTCGGCGATTTATCCATACCATTGCAGCAAAACCAAGATACGAGACCAAGCAAGCAGCAACCCAAGCACCAAGCAGCAACCATGGACTGCACAGAAGCAAGAAGCAGCAAGCAACGACCGTCCTGCAAAACAAAATGGATATCGCGATAGCGAACTCCAAGCAAAACGCAGATAAATGATAACGATAATTACAGTATGCATGATTTCTTCATCATTAAAATGCAATTTTACCGAGACAGCACCAAATCAACCACATCAGCGGGCGATCGAATTAAATCAAGAAAGTAATAGTTAAAACATATTCAATATTTATGTAAAATACAGATTCACAGTGTTACAGGTCATGGCATGACTCAGCGTTTGGTAATGCCACATGCTTTGTTTGTTTTAGCCACGTCACGGTGGGCCGCAACACACAGGCGGCGCCGAAATGCCCGAACCGGTCACGACCTGAGGTCCCCTCCCCACCCAGGCGGCATATGGCTATAGGTCGGACTACGGGGTGGACGAGAACTCCTCCCCCCCACCCCCAAAAAAAGGTCGCGACCCACTCCGAGGCCAGCACTGGCGCCCCGAAACGCACGCTATTGGTCGGGCTGCGACAGGTCACGTGACAGGTCACCAGTGGGCCGACGACACATGA
>JAXIVJ010015913.1:0-30282 GCA_036785665.1 Chirona hameri
GTGCTCGGCGCCCGCCGTGGCGGGTGGGTGGGGGGGGGGGGGGGGGGTCGGGTCGAAACGCCCACTCGAACTCGGCTCCTATTAGATGTAGACAAAACCGAAAATGCCGTTCGAAAGCTCGTCAAAAATCATTTTGAAACTACTTGTCATATTTTGGCATAGGTCAATAGTGAGTTCCCAGAGGTCAATCCGACTGGCCTGTTCTTGGTGAACGTGCCGTTAGGCTGAAAGTATCGAACACGGCTCCTGGGGAGAAAGGCCCTTAAAACTACGTGTTCCAAAATTATATTTAGACAAAATTACTCAATGTCTACAATGAATTTTGGCACGTGCTTGCCAAAAATATTATTTTACTTTTGCACGTGACTTGTTTATTTTTGGGTCATTCATTGTCGATTAGCCGGTAGTTGAGATTGGTGTGTTGTGACCACGATCGCGCCTGAAGAGCGTGTGATACATAGTGGCCAAATGCAGATAGTTAGGGGGAGGGATGACAAAATTATTACCAGATGTGATATGAAATGGGGAGTGTCCAGAACAAGAACATGAAAATTCTGACCGTATTTTCATGGTTTTAGACCCGGACACCTTTCTCCTATGATTTTTGATAAAACAAGCAATTTTGTCATCCCTCCATTCCCCCTAAATCTCTGAATGTGGCCGCCATGGTGTGATATTATACAAGTTGTCTATGCGGAATCAAACCGGTGCATAGGTAGCATGATGTATCACGATATATCATGAGATACATCATGTTGAGTTCGGCAGGCCTGTGTAAGGCTGCATTATGCTATTTAGCGTGCCCTGTGCGGAATCATACTGGTGAGATACATCATGTAAAGCACCACTGACGTCCCCTTAGTGATCATCATGTAAAGCACCACTGACGTCCCCTCAGTGATCATCATGTAAAGCACCACTGGCGTCCCCTCAGTGATCATCATGTAAAGCACCACTGACGTCCCCTAGTGATCATCATGTAAGCACCACTGACGTCCCTCAGTGATCATCAGTAAAGCACCACTGACGTCCCTCAGATCATCATGTAAGCACCCTGATCATCATGTAAAGCACCACTGACGTCCCCTCAGTGATCATCATGTAAAGCACCACTGACGTCCCCTTAGTGATCATCATGTAAAGCACCACTGACGTCCCCTCAGTGATCATCATGTAAAGCACCACTGACGTCCCCTCAGTGATCATCATGTAAAGCACCACTGACGTCCCCTCAGTGATCATCATGTAAAGCACCACTGACGTCCCCTCAGTGATCATCATGTAAAGCACCACTGACGTCCCCTCAGTGATCATCATGTAAAGCACCACTGACGTCCCCTCAGTGATCATCATGTAAAGCACCACTGACGTCCCCTCAGTGATCATCATGTAAAGCACCACTGACGTCCCCTCAGTGATCATCATGTAAAGCACCACTGACGTCCCCTCAGTGATCATCATGTAAAGCACCACTGACGTCCCCTCAGTGATCATCATGTAAAGCACCACTGACGTCCCTCAGTGATCATCATGTAAGCACCTGACGTCCCTAGTGATCATCATGTAAAGCACCACTGACGTCCCCTCAGTGATCATCATGTAAAGCACCACTGACGTCCCCTCAGTGATCATCATGTAAAGCACCACTGACGTCCCCTCAGTGATCATCATGTAAAGCACCACTGACGTCCCCTCAGTGATCATCATGTAAAGCACCACTGACGTCCCCTCAGTGATCATCATGTAAAGCACCACTGACGTCCCCTCAGTGATCATCATGTAAAGCACCACTGACGTCCCCTCAGTGATCATCATGTAAAGCACCACTGACGTCCCCTCAGTGATCATCATGTAAAGCACCACTGACGTCCCCTCAGTGATCATCATGTAAAGCACCACTGACGTCCCCTCAGTGATCATCATGTAAAGCACCACTGACGTCCCCCTCAGTGATCATCATGTAAAGCACCACTGACGTCCCCTCAGTGATCATCATGTAAAGCACCACTGACGTCCCCTCAGTGATCATCATGTAAAGCACCACTGACGTCCCCTCAGTGATCATCATGTAAAGCACCACTGACGTCCCCTCAGTGATCATCATGTAAAGCACCACTGACGTCCCCCTCAGTGATCATCATGTAAAGCACCACTGACGTCCCCTCAGTGATCATCATGTAAAGCACCACTGACGTCCCCTCAGTGATCATCATGTAAAGCACCACTGACGTCCCCTCAGTGATCATCATGTAAAGCACCACTGACGTCCCCTCAGTGATCATCATGTAAAGCACCACTGACGTCCCCCTCAGTGATCATCATGTAAAGCACCACTGACGTCCCCTCAGTGATCATCATGTAAAGCACCACTGACGTCCCCTCAGTGATCATCATGTAAAGCACCACTGACGTCCCCTCAGTGATCATCATGTAAAGCACCACTGACGTCCCCTCAGTGATCATCATGTAAAGCACCACTGACGTCCCCTCAGTGATCATCATGTAAAGCACCACTGACGTCCCCTCAGTGATCATCATGTAAAGCACCACTGACGTCCCCTCAGTGATCATCATGTAAAGCACCACTGACGTCCCCTCAGTGATCATCATGTAAAGCACCACTGACGTCCCCCTCAGTGATCATCATGTAAAGCACCACTGACGTCCCCTCAGTGATCATCATGTAAAGCACCACTGACGTCCCCTCAGTGATCATCATGTAAAGCACCACTGACGTCCCCTCAGTGATCATCATGTAAAGCACCACTGACGTCCCCTCAGTGATCATCATGTAAAGCACCACTGACGTCCCCTCAGTGATCATCATGTAAAGCACCACTGACGTCCCCTCAGTGATCATCATGTAAAGCACCACTGACGTCCCCTCAGTGATCATCATGTAAAGCACCACTGACGTCCCCTCAGTGATCATCATGTAAAGCACCACTGACGTCCCCTCAGTGATCATCATGTAAAGCACCACTGACGTCCCCCTCAGTGATCATCATGTAAAGCACCACTGACGTCCCCTCAGTGATCATCATGTAAAGCACCACTGACGTCCCCTCAGTGATCATCATGTAAAGCACCACTGACGTCCCCCTCAGTGATCATCATGTAAAGCACCACTGACGTCCCCTCAGTGATCATCATGTAAAGCACCACTGACGTCCCCTCAGTGATCATCATGTAAAGCACCACTGACGTCCCCTCAGTGATCATCATGTAAAGCACCACTGACGTCCCCTTAGTGATCATCATGTAAAGCACCACTGACGTCCCCTCAGTGATCATCATGTAAAGCACCACTGACGTCCCCTCAGTGATCATCATGTAAAGCACCACTGACGTCCCCTCAGTGATCATCATGTAAAGCACCACTGACGTCCCCTTCAGTGATCATCATGTAAAGCACCACTGACGTCCCCCTCAGTGATCATCATGTAAAGCACCACTGACGTCCCCTCAGTGATCATCATGTAAAGCACCACTGACGTCCCCCTCAGTGATCATCATGTAAAGCACCACTGACGTCCCCTCAGTGATCATCATGTAAAGCACCACTGACGTCCCCTCAGTGATCATCATGTAAAGCACCACTGACGTCCCCCTCAGTGATCATCATGTAAAGCACCACTGACGTCCCCTCAGTGATCATCATGTAAAGCACCACTGACGTCCCCTTAGTGATCATCATGTAAAGCACCACTGACGTCCCCTCAGTGATCATCATGTAAAGCACCACTGACGTCCCCTTAGTGATCATCATGTAAAGCACCACTGACGTCCCCTCAGTGATCATCATGTAAAGCACCACTGACGTCCCCTCAGTGATCATCATGTAAAGCACCACTGACGTCCCCTCAGTGATCATCATGTAAAGCACCACTGACGTCCCCTCAGTGATCATCATGTAAAGCACCACTGACGTCCCCTCAGTGATCATCATGTAAAGCACCACTGACGTCCCCTCAGTGATCATCATGTAAAGCACCACTGACGTCCCCTTAGTGATCATCATGTAAAGCACCACTGACGCCCCCTCAGTGATCATCATGTAAAGCACCACTGACGTCCCCTCAGTGATCATCATGTAAAGCACCACTGACGCCCCCTCAGTGATCATCATGTAAAGCACCACTGACGTCCCCTCAGTGATCATCATGTAAAACACCACTGACGTCCCCTCAGTGATCATCATGTAAAGCACCACTGACGTCCCCTCAGTGATCATCATGTAAAGCACCACTGACGTCCCCTCAGTGATCATCATGTAAAGCACCACTGACGCCCCCTCAGTGATCATCATGTAAAGCACCACTGACGTCCCCTCAGTGATCATCATGTAAAGCACCACTGACGTCCCCTCAGTGATCATCATGTAAAGCACCGCTGACGCCCCCTCAGTGATCATCATGTAAAGCACCACGGACGTCCCCTCAGTGATCATCATGTAAAGCACCACTGACGTCCCCTTAGTGATCATCATGTAAAGCACCACTGACGTCCCCTCAGTGATCATCATGTAAAGCACCACTGACGTCCCCTTAGTGATCATCATGTAAAGCACCACTGACGTCCCCTCAGTGATCATCATGTAAAGCACCACTGACGTCCCCTTAGTGATCATCATGTAAAGCACCACTGACGTCCCCTCAGTGATCATCATGTAAAGCACCACTGACGTCCCCTTAGTGATCATCATGTAAAGCACCACTGACGCCCCCTCAGTGATCATCATGTAAAGCACCACTGACGTCCCCTCAGTGATCATCATGTAAAGCACCACTGACGCCCCCTCAGTGATCATCATGTAAAGCACCACTGACGTCCCCTCAGTGATCATCATGTAAAGCACCACTGACGTCCCCTCAGTGATCATCATGTAAAGCACCACTGACGCCCCCTCAGTGATCATCATGTAAAGCACCACTGACGTCCCCTCAGTGATCATCATGTAAAGCACCACTGACGTCCCCTTAGTGATCATCATGTAAAGCACCACTGACGTCCCCTCAGTGATCATCATGTAAAGCACCACTGACGTCCCCTTAGTGATCATCATGTAAAGCACCACTGACGTCCCCTCAGTGATCATCATGTAAAGCACCACTGACGTCCCCTTAGTGATCATCATGTAAAGCACCACTGACGCCCCCTCAGTGATCATCATGTAAAGCACCACTGACGTCCCCTTAGTGATCATCATGTAAAGCACCACTGACGCCCCCTCAGTGATCATCATGTAAAGCACCACTGACGTCCCCTTAGTGATCATCATGTAAAGCACCACTGACGTCCCCTCAGTGATCATCATGTAAAGCACCACTGACGTCCCCTCAGTGATCATCATGTAAAGCACCACTGACGTCCCCTTAGTGATCATCATGTAAAGCACCACTGACGTCCCCTTAGTGATCATCATGTAAAGCACCACTGACGTCCCCTCAGTGATCATCATGTAAAGCACCACTGACGCCCCCTCAGTGACAGCTGACAGCTGCCGTCACCGCAGGCGGCTCAGATTTGATTGGTCGAAATGGGACGAGACTGCGATTTGATTGGCTGTCGCGGCCTGCTGTTTTCCGGCCCATTGACTCCCGAACAGCCCGTTTCTGACTCATCGTCTGTCTGTCCGTCTGTGAGTCTGTGAGTCTGTATGTGAGTCTGTATGTGCGTCTGTGAGTCTGTATGTGCGTCTGTGAGTGTATGTGCGTCTGTGAGTCTGTATGTGCGTCTGTGAGTCTGTATGTGCGTCTGTGAGTCTGTATGTGCGTCTGTCCGTGTGTCTGTATGTGAGTCTGTATGTGCGTCTGTGAGTCTGTCCGTGTGTCTGTATGTGTGTCCGTCTGTGAGTCTGTATGTGCGTCTGTATGTGTGTCTGTGGGTCCGTCTGTGAGTCTGTATGTGCGTCTGTGAGGGTATATGCGTCTGTCCGTGTGTCTGTCTGTCTGTCTATCCGTCTGTGTGTGTGTGTCTGTGGGTCCGTCTGTGGGTCCGTCTGTGAGTCTTTGTCCGTCTGTATGTGTGTCTGTGGGTCCATCTGTATGTCTGTATGTGTGTCTGTGGGTCCGTCTGTATGTCTCGGACGGCCGGCTCTGACGCATGCCACAGCTGCGGCGCTGGCGCGAGTGAGAGACACGTGTGGCGCGGCAGGGACACTTGTGACGCGCCACCGCCGTCGCCGCGCCGCAGTTGCCACGCGGGCCGTCAGAGTTCGAAATTTAGCCATCTAATCTGAATGCATCGAGTGTGGCTCCATGTTCAATCCGTTGTTCAATCTGGTGTTCAATCCGCCTGTCTCCCGCCGGGATCCATATTGATTTACACCCAATTCTTTTTTGCGGGGGGCAGGGGGCAGATGCCCCCTCCCCGCACTCAAGAAGTTGGGAGGGGGGGGGGGCAAACATGATTTTGCCCCCACCCCCATACATTTGTAAGAGGGGCCCTCCAAGAAGTTGGTTCGATTTTTTTTTGACCGAACCAATGACCCAGGGCCCGATGTGCCACCAGCCAGCCTGAGGGTCTTCTAAGACCGACAGAAGCCCCTCAGTCGGCCTGAGGGGACCCTCGGTAGGCCTGAGGGTCCTCAGAAGGCTTGGACTTCAACAACATGGGTCTGTCCGACGTTTTTTTGCGACCATTTAGGGGCCATGCAAAATATAGTGGCCTAAATCCGAGGAGATACAATTTCGCGGCAAAACAAAAATGGGGAGGGGGGGGGGGGCTTTGGCCGTGGGAGGGGCCCTTTGGCCGAGGGGCCCCTTCTTCGCCCCATCCGAAAATACGATCGGCCGCCACTGGCCAGCTGTGACACACGTCTGCGTCTGTTTCCACCAAACCGCACAACCGCAGTAACAACCACAACCACAACCACAACCACAACCACAACCACTACCACAACTACAACTACAACCAAACCGTAACTGGCACCGCAGGCACCAATCCGGAAACGTTATCGAAGTTGGACAGGGTCATATATTTCAATATAACACAACTAGGGCGGTCCCGACGCCGACGAATCGTTTCTGACCTGAACCGTACCACCTCGCCCGGTCTCCGCCGCGGAGCTAATGATGATGTACCAGCCAGAGTCTGGTAGGGGGGGGGGGGTTCGGGGGTTCAGGGTCGAGTTGAGGAGAGGAGGGGATGCTAGGGCAGGACGCCGGGTCGGTAGAGGTCAGGAGTTCAGGGAGGGTGAGGTCAGGGGGCCTGGTCGGACAGGTATCAGGAGGTCATGGGTTTGGGATTGTGGATGTCAGGGGAGTGTTATGGGAGTCCGGAAGGTCGGGTTATGGGACCGAGACGGGGAAGGTCAGGGGTCAGGTCAGGGTCGTGTGAGGGTCGTGTCAGGGTCGTGTCAGGGTCGTGTCAGGGTCGGGTCAGGTCAGGCTTGGTTCAGGGTCGGGTCAGGGTCAGGTCAGGGTCGGGTCAGGGGTCGGGTCATGGGTCGGGTCAGGGGTCGGGTCAGGGGTCGGGTCGGAGGGGTGAAGCATGTCAGGGTAGGTCAGGGGATCGGGTCGTGAGAGGAAGGTCAGGGGGCCGGATCATGAGACTGGGTGTCAGGATGCATCAGGAGGGATTATCACCTCCCGCTGAGTCCGTACCAGCTGGTATACCACGATGGCTGTGTCGTGCCCGCTGGATTGTGTGACCATGCTGTGACCTGGAGTGGCCGGTATACCACGCAGGCTGGTGTCGTGCCAAGACCGGGACGTCGCCGGATATCGACCGTGATGCCATGTCACACTGACCCGACACCACTAACACCCATGCCACCGCCCCGCCACCCGCCACCCGCCACCCGCCACCCGCCACCCGCCACCCGGCCGGCCGCCACCACCAGACATCGACCGTGACGCCATGTCACATTGACCCGGTACCACTAACACCCATGCCACCGCCCCCGCCACCCGCCACCCGGCCGGCCGCCACCACCAGACATCGACCGCGACGCCATGTCACATTGACCCGACACCACTATCACCCATGCCACCGCCCCCCGCCACCCGGCCGGCCGCCACCACCAGCCATCGAACCGCCTCCACCGCCACCGCCCCCGCCACCCGCTACCCGGCCGGCCGCCGCCACCACCAGACATCGAACCACCTCCACAGCATCCACCGCCTCCACCGCCTCCACCGCCTCCACCGCCTCCACCGCCTCCACCGCCACCCGCCACCCGCTGTCACTGCTGTCACTGCTGTTACGGCTGTCACTGCTGTCTGTGGTCTGTGGTCTGTGGTCTGTGGTCTGTGGTCTGTGGTCTGTGGTCTGTGGTCTGTGGTCTGTGGTCTGTGGTATGTGGTCTGTGGTATGTGGTCTGTGGTCTGTGGTCTGTGGTCTGTGGCCTGTGGTCTGCTGTCTGTGGTCTGGTCTGTGGTCTGTGGTCTGTGGTCTGCTGTCTGCTGTCTGTGGTCTGGTCTGTGGTCTGTAGTATGTGGTATGTGGTATGTGGTATGTGGTATGTGGTCTGTGGTCCGGTCTCTGGTCTGGTCTGTGTGGTCTGTGTGGTCTGTGGCATGTGGTCTGTGGTATGTGGTCTGTGGCATGTGGTATGTGGTCTGTGATATGTGGTCTGTGTGGTCTGTGTGGTCTGTGTGGTCTGTGTGGTCTGTGTGGTCTGTGTGGTCGGTGTGTTCTGTGTGGTCTGTGTGGTCTGTGTGGTCTGTGTGGTCTGTGTGGTCTGTGTGGTCTGTGTGGTCTGTGTGGTCTGTGTGGTCTGTGTGGTCTGTGTGGTCTGTGTGGTCTGTGTGGTCTGTGTGGTCTGTGTGGTCTGTGTGGTCTGTGTGGTCTGTGTGGTCTGTGTGGTCTGTGTGGTCTGTGTGGTCTGTGTGGTCTGTGTGGTATGTGTGGTATGTGTGGTCTGTGTGGTCTGTGTGGTCTGTGTGGTCTGTGTGGTCTGTGTGGTCTGTGTGGTCTGTGTGGTCTGTGTGGTCTGTGGTATGTGATCTGTGTAGTCTGTGTGGTCTGTGTGGTCTGTGTGGTCTGTGTGGTCTGTGTGGTCTGTGTGGTCTGTGTGGTCTGTGTGGTATGTGGTCTGTGGTATGTGGTCTCGTCTGTGGTCTGTGTGGTCTGTGTGGTATGTGTGGTCTGCTGTCCTCTGTCTGCTGTCTGTGGTTCCCGGTTCAATGGGTCGCGTCAGACCGTCACGCTGACATGCAGCGTCACAGACCGTCACGCTGTATCATGCAGCGTCGAGGCTTCCATCATGTTTGCCTGACTGTTTGTTGTCTCTATCATGTTTGCCTGACTCTTTGTTGTCTATCATGTTTGCCTGACTGTTTGTTGTCTCTATCATGTTTGCCTGACTGTTTGTTGTCTATCATGTTTGCCTGACTGTTTGTTGTCTATCATGTTTGCCTGACTGTTTGTTGTCTATCATGTTTGCCTGACTGTTTGTTGTCTCTATCATGTTTGCCTGACTGTTTGTTGTCTATCATGTTTGCCTAACTGTCTGTTGTCTATCATGTTTGCCTGACTGTTTGTTGTCTATCATGTTTGCCTGACTGTTTGTTGTCTCTATCATGTTTGCCTGACTGCTTGTTGTCTCTATCATGTTTGCCTGACTGTTTGTTGTCTCTATCATGTTTGCCTGACTGTTTGTTGTCTGCGATGGAAACATTTTATCTAGGGCAGTGGTTGTCAGCGTCAAGGGTATGGTTACCCCTTTTGATGACCAGAATGACTCGTTACCCCTCCCCCATTGCGCAGACAACAGTTCTCGGCTTCAAGCTATGCGGTACAGCATAACTTCAGGCGTCTACTACTAGTGCCATCTAGGGACAAGACTATAAGTAGCCATGCGTGCTGCTGCTCTTAGTCTAAAGCAGGGTTCCCAGCGTATAACAACACGTACACCGGAACACAAAGCTGAACATCCTTTAGCTGATTAGTTGATTTCGATGTTATTTGTGATGATGTGGTGGCAGTGGAATAAAAACCGGGATAGAGAAGCTGTGCATTGTGCGCCCTCATCAAACGAATCGGCTATAATTACTCACATACCAGCTCAATCGCCAGTACCCCGCCATTACTGTTTGGCGCCATTACGCCGCCAAGCAGTTCCCAGGGGCGTGGGAACTGCTTTGAAGTTGGGTGGGGGCGGACTTTTTGGCAATACTACGGAAAAAATGAAGACTAAATAGAAGCGACGTGTGCCGCTCTTTTCCATGCCCAATGCTTCTTATTGCCAATAGATTGATTAAGGACTTGACCTAAAAATGACCTAAGTATATTTTATGACCAAATAATTGAGATTATTTAAGGACATGGGTATTCATATAATATAAGGAAATGGGTCGCCTAACAAACAAAACAAAAACTAGATAATAGCTGGTAAACATGAAGAAAGAGCGACACTGGTACCAGGGTCACAACAATTTGGATAAGCGGAACGGGAGCTTTCTCCGTGCCTGAATCCAGAACCGGCGGGCTTGACTGACTCCCGAACCTGAGATAGCTGGTGAGATGATGTGCCGGGCTCGCACCAAGTTGACCATGGCAAAATCATGCATTTAGCATACATTTGGTACGAGTACCATACTTGGCTTTCAACCGAGTTATGCTATGTCGTGTTTCACGGTGTTATGGTCAATGTTTCGGGTACATTTTTATGAATGTATCGTTATACGGTCGTACTCAAGCAAATGCTGGCAAACCAATGCATTAAACACACGCATTTTTCATAGATAAATATGTATCTACTTATATATAAGTTAGTTAGTTAGTTATTTTGCTTGTTAACTTTAACTGTTGCCGAATTAAGGTCCGTTAACACACGCGCTGCCGGGGGTTCGCGCCAACCACGAACTGCCGGGGGAGGGTATTTCCGTCCCTTTCCCCCTACAATTTAAAAAAACGCAATGTAGCGACAAGCGGAAGACTGTCAGATAGCACGATACAACCTCTATCGAAAATACTTAGGTCAATTTTAGGTCAAGTCAATATTGAGGTCACCAGAGGTCAAATTTCGGCTATATATGAATGTCCTTGATAACACCATCTTATATCTCGATAATAAGAGAGCTAGCGACGCGCGGGAAAGGGTGTTCGAAAGAATTTAATTTGCTGTAACTAAGGTTCATCAGAATTGACCTAAGGTCAATAGTTAAGTCATCAGGAGCCATTGAATATGAAACATTCTAAAACAAATGCCGAATTGGTTTTAAGGAATAACTTTTGGCAGAAGCACGACAATGAGAATGCAAATAACCGGTAACCTCATAATAAGTAAGTAAATAAATAAATTAAGGCCGAAATTATATTTTTTGATATTTCTATATTGAAGCTTCGTCAGCAAATTGATTGATTGATTGATTGATTTATTGCTGACGAAGCTTCAATAGCGAAATATCCAAGAATATAATTTCGGCCTTAATTTATGTGTTTACTTACTTATTATGAGGTTACCGGTTATTTTAATTATCATCATCATGATTAACCTCATACATAGTTTTCGCCACCTTAGATCTATACAAGCACGATAAGGTAAAACGGATTTCACTATTGTGTTTGTCTCGTCGAGACGCATCGAATGATATATTGGGTGACCTAGTTAAGTCATATCCAAAAATTGGCCTGACCTGAGGTCAGGTCAAGGTCATGTCAAGGTCAACTCTTCCATCAATTGATTTGTCTCGACAATCCTAATACAATGGTGAAAACCCCATTGCTCTAAATCATACGTGACCTGGGCGGTCACATGAGTTGACCTCGTAGAGGTAAAAGAACAGAAATGTGACATAGTGCTTTGCATTTGGGACTAGAGTGGTATCCACTGGCAGATACAGGGGGTAAAGCGGCCATGCCCCCCCCCCCCCAAGCGCCTGAAATCGGCGCAAAATTGACATTTCTTGATATTGAAGAAAATCTAAGGAACTTTGACTAAGGAAAGTTTGTTTTAAATCAGCTATCAATGCATATAAGCAAGCGAAATGTCCGATGAGTTTTCAGAATTGTGTGACTTTTTGGGATTTGGCCCCCCCAAACCACCCGTCCCACCAACCACCGTTCTGGATCCGCCAGTGGGTGGATCTGGTGAAAATTTGTCAAATTTAGTCATTTCCTATGAATTTATACGTGTTTTTAATTTTCCCATTGACTTATAATGGGGAGGGAGGTCACGAAATAGACCTGGCCTTAGGTCACTGATATAAAATAAAAATAGAGATGAACGAATTGTAGGTACTTATCACCTGATGACATCATGTGAGTTTCAAACCGTTTGGTCAATCACTTTGTCTGTGGAACGACCGCGAACAGTTTGGAGGTGGTCACTTGACTTGACCTGGTGACCTGACCTGAGATGACACGAGGTAAAAAAAATAACACGGTGTGAGTAATTGATGCTTCAACAGCTGTGTCAAATTTCGCACCGCTGCGCGCCGCCGTTGAAACTCCGGTGACAGTGCCCTTGTCTGTATACAGAGTCGAGTGAACGTGTAAAAAGTTGGGGGGGGGGCGAGTTTCCCCCACTGCCCCCACGGCTCCCACGTCCCTGCCCCCGCCCTGAGGCTACATTAACCCAAGGAGGGTGATTATCCCTTTTTGAGAAGCACTGATCTAACGTTTCATCCGGCGTTGAAATCGGTGTAATCGGGTCACTTATCCGAATTTGTTCACCGGATTCTCCAGACTGCTCTACTGAGGTTGTTTGAAGTCTGAGTCAGGGTCTGCTTCATACTGGCTCAGTGCATGACAGCACGTGATATTACTTCGAAGGCGTCGTTTGGAGCCTTATCTTATCCTACCTAGGACTGTTTCGTTAAAGGACATAGTTCACCTTCAACATGGGTTTTGAACTGAGATAGCAGTTTTGTAACCCGTGTTGGGAAACCCCTATCTGCAAGTTGTCTTGACTGAAGAGACTCTCCAGCCGAATATATTTGATTTTTTTGGCGAAGGAATGCGGTGATGACCAAAGAATGCGGTGCTGTCGGTAGCCCGGACAGAGGCTATACCATCAGCCAATCAGCTTGCAGCTGGTACTAGCAAGCGAACCGCCGGTCGCCGGTTGGCACTTCTGTAATGCGAGTCTATTCTTACGCGACTACTTTCAAATCTGATTGGCTGAACATTTTTTTTTCATTCGCGTAACGTCAGGACTCTGACTCGAGAGTATGTGTATAGTTTTGATCAAATGAATAATTTACGACCTTCTGTCCTGAATTGGCGCGATGTATGGCCATTTTTGACAATATAGAAATATATTGTATTTCCAAATATAATCAAATCGTGTTTTGAAAAAATTGTTCCAAGGTGAACTATTTTCTTTAACGAATATTTGTATATATTCTATTTCCGGTAGTTTAGTGTAACTTGAAAATCATACCATGGCAGTCTGATCATCAGTCTTACAGTTTCTGGGCAACAGCAGGGATGCAGGAACGTCACGAGGAGAGTGGGGAAGGGGGGGGGGGGGGGGGGGGGGTAGTGCAACTTTGATCTCGTCTTGAGAGAACCCCCTATGGGAGATTTATTTACATATTTGGGCTCTTATTGTCTTTGCGAACCTTTTGCCGCGAAATTTGTTCTCGCTAAGCAAAATATAATATTTTAGCTAACAAAAAATTTGGCCGAACAGTGAGAGGGGCCATGACCCCTCCCCCCCCCCCCCGCCCTCTCCCATGTTCCTACGCCTAATGAGCAACAGCACCGATAGACGGTTGTTCGCTAACAGTTGTCTTCTGATTGCTGTCCTCCGACATTGTCATGGACATTGTCATCACAGGTGACTGTTGTCACCTGACTTTTGTCACCGGCTGTTGTCACCTGACTGTCACCTGACTGTTGTCACCTGACTGTTGTCACCTGACTGTTGTCACCTGACTGTTGTCACCTGACTGTTGTCACCTGACTGTTGTCACCTGACTGTTGTCACCTGACTGTTGTCACCTGACTGTTGTCACCTGACTGTTGTCACCTGACTGTTGTCACCTGACTGTTGTCACCTGACTGTTGTCACCTGACTGTTGTCACCTGACTGTTGTCACCTGACTGTTGTCACCTGACTGTTGTCACCTGACTGTTGTCACCTGACTGTTGTCACCTGACTGTTGTCACCTGACTGTTGTCACCTGACTGTTGTCACCTGACTGTTGTCACCTGACTGTTGTCACCTGACTGTTGTCACCTGACTGTTGTCACCTGACTGTTGTCACCTGACTGTTGTCACCTGACTGTTGTCACCTGACTGTTGTCACCTGACTGTTGTCACCTGACTGTTGTCACCTGACTGTTGTCACCTGACTGTTGTCACCTGACTGTTGTCACCTGACTGTTGTCACCTGACTGTTGTCACCTGACTGTTGTCACCTGACTGTTGTCGCCTGACTGTTGTCGCCTGACTGTTGTCACCTGACTGCTGTCACCTGACTGCTGTCACCTGACTGCTGTCACCTGACTGCTGTCACCTGACTGCTGTCACCTGACTGCTGTCACCTGACTGTTGTCACTTGACTGTTGAATGTTACCCAACTGTTGTCATTTGACTGTTTCCCTCTGACTTGTCACCTGACTGCCGTAACCTAACATTTGTCACCCAACTGCGTATCACCTGTTGTCATCTGACTGCTGGTATCTGACTGCTGGTATCTGACTGCTGGTATCTGACTGCTGGTATCTGACTGCTGGTATCTGACTGCTGGTATCTGACTGCTGGTATCTGACTGCTGGTATCTGACTGCTGGTATCTGACTGCTGGTATCTGACTGCTGGTATCTGACTGCTGGTATCTGACTGCTGGTATCTGACTGCTGATATCTGACTGTTGTCATCTGACTGCTGGTATCTGACTGCTGGTATCTGACTGCTGGTATCTGACTGCTGATATCTGACTGTTGTCATCTGACTGCTGGTATCTGACTGCTGGTATCTGACTGCTGGTATCTGACTGTTGTCATGTGACATTGTTGTCAGACTGTTTTATTTTTATTTTATAAATTTAGTCTGAATGTTTTGTATGGATGGATTTTCGAGGTCATGACCCACGCTAAGCAGAGCTTGTTGCGCAGGTCCTGACCTCACCACCCGATCGCGCAATTCCTGTTGGACGGCAGAATTTAGAGATGAAAGTTGTACGTGCCCTATGCATACCTGGACACGGTCCGCCCCACTCACTGACGTCACCTGACCTTGAGTGCGACCGCTGCCACCGGCCGCAGGCCATCCCAGTCAGGAGCAAATAGCGAGCGCCGAAGCGACTCGAACTCGGGCTGCCACTACCGGGATAGGTCAGAAGTCCAACGCTCCCCCACTGAGCTACCGGGGCGGACTGTTGTGGCCTGGAGTGGCTGCCTGCAGTCATCGGACCTAACTGCGGTCATCGGACCGCGGCCTGTCTGTCGGCTGTTATGCTCCATCTAACTCCGACACTCTCTCTCTTTCCTCCAGACTCTGCGGACCCGTTCTCGCGTCTCTCCGGCGTGGAAGATATGGACGCAATGACGTCAGAGCGGCTCGACCAATTAACGCGCATCTCCGAGAGCTCCGCGCTGGTCGACGCTAACGATATGACGTCAGAGCGGCTGGATCAGATGACGTCAGACAGGCTGGATCAGCTGACGTCAGAGCGGCTGGATCAGCTGACGTCAGACAGGCTGGATCAGCTGACATGTTTGCAGGAGACGTGTGATGGGCAGGATAGTGATGAGTGCCCAGATAGTGGAGAAGACAGCGACGCCGAACTCAACGTGAGAAACACAGACATAGGCTTACCAAACGATCGCACCACACACTTTTTCATATTTTTCATAACGTTTTCATCGTAGTAGTTTTATTTGATTTTGTCCACTTTGACGAAGTTTGCTGGCATTGTCTTTTTTTTTTGGCTGCAATTCTCTATCGCATTTTCTTCTATGTTCAGTTGTTAAGTTTCCCGTTTTTCCTCCTTTGACGTTTCTCTTTCTATTCTTCTGCCTTTATACAGTCTTCGTGGCAGGGATGGCCGGCACACTGTTTGCTAAGCAAGGCTGCATACTTCCATAGGTCCTTTATTCATTTCAAAATTGTGTGCAACATAGTTTCGTCTGCTACATGTTTACGAGCATGTGACAACTCTGTATCCAGCTGAGTGTTCATATGTAACTCCCTTCGTTGTACATTAATGCGTCCGTCCGTACCTGTGAATGTAAGCCCTCTGACCGTTCTCAGGAGCGGCACCTGCGAAGAGTGGCTGGGGAGTCTGCTGAGGGCGCCGGGTCGGGCCGAAGTAGACAGCTCTACCTCTCAGTCCAGCCCCAGAAGAGGGTCAAGGTCAGTACAGACAGGGTCAAGGTCAATACAGACAGGGTCAAGGTCAGTACAGACGGGATCAAGGTTAGTACAGACTGGGTCAAGGTCAGCACAGACGGGGTCAAGGTCAGTACAGACAGGGGTCAAAGTCAGTACAGACAGGGTCAAGGTCAGCACAGACGGAGTCAAGGTCAGTACAGACTGGGTCAGAGTCGTTACAGACAGGGCGCGGGACCGGCACGAAACCTGCAGCTCTACCTCTCCGTCCAGACCCAGCAGAGGGTCAAGGTCAGTATCAGCAGAGCATGAGGCTAGCCAGCAACGTGTCTCACATATAGACCGTGCGTTAAGTGTTACTAGCGCAGGCTTGCTTCACACAGACCAGCTCAGTATTGTGTAGTAAAAGAAACGTCCTCCTTCCGGGATTGAACATTTGCAGTTGGTCAAGATATTTCCGGTGGCAAGTAAAATGTTCAAATGTAATGTTGCCTTATAAAATCTGTTTTCATTTGTCTTTTAAAATGAAGCAAACAGAGCTTCACGACATCGATGATAATGTTAGTAACGTGCCGTTAGTAACGCTAGTAACTAATGTACGGTAATGAGTGCCGTTAGTAACTTTAGGCGAGCTGTTCCTCCCTTCTATCCCCCCCCCCCCTGTTAGCCACCAATTCAGCCATCACCGCCTGAGGACATATCAAAGCAGACCCATTCAGCCATCACCGCCAGATAGCATATACAAGCAGACCCATTCAGACATCACCGCCTGAGGTCATGTCGAAGCAGACCCATTCAGACATCACCGTCTGAGGTCATGTCGAAGCAGACCCATTCCGACATCACCGTCTGAGGACATATAAAAGCAGACCCACCAGTCACCACCACCTCAGCTGACCAGTAGCAACAGCTGACGACAGCCGGCAGTTAATGCAATAATAAGGCGTGACTGACCAGTAGCAACAGCTGACGACAGCCGGCAGTTAATGCAATAATAAGGCGTGACTGACCAGTAGCAACAGCTGACGACAGCCGGCAGTTAATGCAATAATAAGGCGTGACTAACCAGTAGCAACAGCTGACGACAGCCGGCAGTTAATTCAATAATAAGGCGTGACTGACCAGTAGCAACAGCTGACGACAGCCGGCTGTTAATTCAATAATAAGGCGTGACTGACCAGTAGCAACAGCTGACGACAGTCGGCAGTTAATCTAGTCTAGTCTAGTCTAGTCTAGTCTAGTCTAGTCTAGTCTAGTCTAGTCTAGTCTAGTCTAGTCTAGTCTAGTCTAGTCTAGTCTAGTCTAGTCTAGTCTAGTCTAGTCTAGTCTAGTCTGGGTTCTGACCTCCCCCCCCCACAGTGTGGCAGGGTGCTGAAGCGTCCCCTCTCTCCTCTCTCTGTCTGGTCGGGTCTGGGTTCTGACTCCCCCCCTCTCCCCACAGTGTGGCAGGGTGCTGAAGCGTCCCCTCTCTCCTCTCTCTGTCTGGTCGGGTCTGGGTTCTGACTCCCCCCTCTCCCCACAGTGTGGCAGGGTGCTGAAGCGTCCCCTCTCTCCTCTCTCTGTCTGGTCGGGTCTGGGTTCTGACTCCCCTCCCTCTCCTCACAGTGTGGCAGGGTGCTGAAGCGTCCCCTCTCTCCTCTCTCTGTCTGGTCGGGTCTGGGTTCTGACCTCCCCCCCCCCTCCCCACAGTGTGGCAGGGTGCTGAAGCGTCCCCTCTCTCCTCTCTCTGTCTGGTCGGGTCTGGGTTCTGACTCCCCCCCCTCTCCCCACAGTGTGGCAGGGTGCTGAAGCGTCCCCTCTCTCCTCTCTCTGTCTGGTCGGGTCTGGGTTCTGACCTCCCCCCTCTCCTCACAGTGTGGCAGGGTGCTGAAGCGTCCTCTCTCTCCTCTCTCTGTCTGGTCGGGTCTGGGTTCTGACTCCCCCCCTCTCCCCACAGTGTGGCAGGGTGCTGAAGCGTCCCCTCTCTCTCCTCTCTCTGTCTGGTCGGGTCTGGGTTCTGACTCCCCTCCCTCTCCCCACAGTGTGGCAGGGTGCTGAAGCGTCCCCTCTCTCCTCTCTCTGTCTGGTCGGGTCTGGGTTCTGACTCCCCTCCCCCCACCCACAGTGTGGCAGGGTGCTGAAGCGTCCCCTCTCTCCTCTCTCTGTCTGGTCGGGTCTGGGTTCTGACCTCCCCCCCCTCTCCTCACAGTGTGGCAGGGTGCTGAAGCGTCCCCTCTCCCCTCTCTCTGTCTGGTCGGGTCTGGGTTCTGACTCCCCCCCCCCTCTCCTCACAGTGTGGCAGGGTGCTGAAGCGTCCCCTCTCTCTCCTCTCTCTGTCTGGTCGGGTCTGGGTTCTGACTCCCCTCCCCCACCCCCACCCACAGTGTGGCAGGGTGCTGAAGCGTCCCCTCTCTCCTCTCTCTGTCTGGTCGGGTCTGGGTTCTGACCTCCCCCCCCCCCCCCCCCACCCACAGTGTGGCAGGATGCTGAAGCGTCCTCTCTCCCCTCTCTCTGTCTGGTCGGGTCTGGGTTCTGACTCCCCCCCCCTCTCTCCCCACAGTGTGGCAGGGTGCTGAAGCGTCCCCTCTCTCCTCTCTCTGTCTGGTCGGGTCTGGGTTCTGACCTCCTCCCTCTCCTCACAGTGTGGCAGGGTGCTGAAGCGTCCCCTCTCTCCTCTCTCTGTCTGGTCGGGTCTGGGTTCTGACTCCCCTCCCTCTCCCCACAGTGTGGCAGGGTGCTGAAGCGTCCCCTCTCTCTCCTCTCTCTGTCTGGTCGGGTCTGGGTTCTGACTCCCCTCCCTCTCCTCACAGTGTGGCAGGGTGCTGAAGCGTCCTCTCTCTCTCTCTCTCCTCTCTCTGTCTGGTCGGGTCTGGGTTCTGACCTCCCCCCCCCCCCCCCACCCCCACAGTGTGGCAGGGTGCTGAAGCGTCCCCTCTCTCCTCTCTCTGTCTGGTCGGGTCTGGGTTCTGACCTCCCCCCCTCTCCCCACAGTGTGGCAGGGTGCTGAAGCGTCCCCTCTCTCCTCTCTCTGTCTGGTCGGGTCTGGGTTCTGACCTCCCCCCCCCCCCCCCCACCCACAGTGTGGCAGGGTGCTGAAGCGTCCCCTCTCTCCTCTCTCTGTCTGGTCGGGTCTGGGTTCTGACTCCCCTCCCTCTCCTCACAGTGTGGCAGGGTGCTGAAGGCGTCCCCTCTCTCCTCTCTCTGTCTGGTCGGGTCTGGGTTCTGACTCCCCTCCCTCTCCTCACAGTGTGGCAGGGTGCTGAAGCGTCCCCTCTCTCCTCTCTCTGTCTGGTCGGGTCTGGGTTCTGACCTCCCCCCCCTCTCCTCACAGTGTGGCAGGGTGCTGAAGCGTCCCCTCTCTCCCTCTCTCTGTCTGGTCGGGTCTGGGTTCTGACTCCCCCCCCCCTCTCCTCACAGTGTGGCAGGGTGCTGAAGCGTCCTCTCTCTCCTCTCTCTGTCTGGTCGGGTCTGGGTTCTGACTCCCCCCCTCTCCTCACAGTGTGGCAGGGTGCTGAAGCGTCCCCTCTCTCCTCTCTCTGTCTGGTCGGGTCTGGTTCTGACTCCCCCCCCCCTCTCCTCACAGTGTGGCAGGGTGCTGAAGCGTCCTCTCTCTCCTCTCTCTGTCTGGTCGGGTCTGGGTTCTGACCTCCCCCCCCCCCCACAGTGTGGCAGGGTGCTGAAGCGTCCCTCTCTCTCCTCTCTCTGTCTGGTCGGGTCTGGGTTCTGACTCCCCTCCCTCTCCTCACAGTGTGGCAGGGTGCTGAAGCGTCCCCTCTCTCCTCTCTCTGTCTGGTCGGGTCTGGGTTCTGACTCCCCCCCCTCTCCTCACAGTGTGGCAGGGTGCTGAAGCGTCCTCTCTCTCCTCTCTCTGTCTGGTCGGGTCTGGGTTCTGACTCCCCCCCCTCTCCACACAGTGTGGCAGGGTGCTGAAGCGTCCCCTCTCTCCTCTCTCTGTCTGGTCGGGTCTGGGTTCTGACTCCCCCCCCCTCTCCTCACAGTGTGGCAGGGTGCTGAAGCGTCCCTCTCTCTCCTCTCTCTGTCTGGTCGGGTCTGGGTTCTGACTCCCCCCCCTCTCCCACAGTGTGGCAGGGTGCTGAAGCGTCCCTCTCTCTCCTCTCTCTGTCTGGTCGGGTCTGGGTTCTGACCTCCCCCCCCCTCTCCCACAGTGTGGCAGGGTGCTGAAGCGTCCCCTCTCTCCTCTCTCTGTCTGGTCGGGTCTGGTTCTGACTCCCCCCCCCTCTCCCCACAGTGTGGCAGGGTGCTGAAGGCGTCCCCTCTCTCCTCTCTCTGTCTGGTCGGGTCTGGGTCTGACTCCCCCCCTCTCCCCACAGTGTGGCAGGGTGCTGAAGCGTCCCTCTCTCTCCTCTCTCTGTCTGGTCGGGTCTGGGTTCTGACCTCCCCCCCCCACCCACAGTGTGGCAGGGTGCTGAGCGTCCCCTCTCTCCTCTCTCTGTCTGCGTCGGGTCTGGGTTCTGACTCCCCCCTCTCCCACAGTTGTGGCAGGGTGCTGAAGCGTCCTCTCTCTCCTCTCTCTGTCTGCTCGGGTCTGGGTTCTGACCTCCCCCCCCCCCCCCACCACAGTGTGGCAGGGTGCTGAAGCGTCCCCTCTCTCCTCTCTCTGTCTGGTCGGGTCTGGGTTCTGACTCCCCTCCCTCTCCTCACAGTGTGGCAGGGTGCTGAGGCGTCCTCTCTCTCCTCATCTCTCTGTCTGGTCGGGTCTGGGTTCTGACCTCCCCCCTCTCCTCACAGTGTGGCAGGGTGCTGAAGCGTCCCCTCTCTCCTCTCTCTGTCTGGTCGGGTCTGGGTTCTGACCTCCCCCCCTCTCCTCACAGTGTGGCAGGGTGCTGAAGCGTCCCCTCTCTCCTCTCTCTGTCTGGTCGGGTCTGGGTTCTGACTCCCCTCCCCCCACCC
This sequence comes from Chirona hameri, assembly GCA_036785665.1. Taxonomy (NCBI): domain Eukaryota; kingdom Metazoa; phylum Arthropoda; class Thecostraca; order Balanomorpha; family Balanidae; genus Chirona; species Chirona hameri. The sequence continues at coordinate 21,121 of JAXIVJ010015913.1, forward strand.
ACAGTGTGGCAGGGTGCTGAAGCGTCCCCTCTCTCCTCTCTCTGTCTGGTCGGGTCTGGGTTCTGACCTCCCCCCCCCCCACCCACAGTGTGGCAGGGTGCTGAAGCGTCCCCTCTCTCCTCTCTCTGTCTGGTCGGGTCTGGGTTCTGCTGACCTCCCCCCCCCCCCACCCACAGTGTGGCAGGGTGCTGAAGCGTCCCCTCTCTCCTCTCTCTGTCTGGTCGGGTCTGGGTTCTGACTCCCCTCCCCCACCCACAGTGTGGCAGGGTGCTGAAGCGTCCCTTCTCTCCTCTCTCTGTCTGGTCGGGTCTGGGTTCTGACTCCCCTCCCCCACCCACAGTGTGGCAGGGTGCTGAAGCGTCCCCTCTCTCCTCTCTCTGTCTGGTCGGGTCTGGGTTCTAACTCCCCTCCCTCTCCTCACAGTGTGGCAGGGTGCTGAAGCGTCCCCTCTCTCTCCTCTCTCTGTCTGGTCGGGTCTGGGTTCTGACCTCCCCCCCCCCCACCCACAGTGTGGCAGGGTGCTGAAGCGTCCCCTCTCTCTCCTCTCTCTGTCTGGTCGGGTCTGGGTTCTGACTCCCCTCCCTCTCCTCACAGTGTGGCAGGGTGCTGAAGCGTCCCCTCTCTCTCCTCTCTCTGTCTGGTCGGGTCTGGGTTCTGACCTCCCCCCCCCCCACCCACAGTGTGGCAGGGTGCTGAAGCGTCCCCTCTCTCTCCTCTCTCTGTCTGGTCGGGTCTGGGTTCTGACTCCCCTCCCTCTCCTCACAGTGTGGCAGGGTGCTGAAGCGTCCCCTCTCTCTCCTCTCTCTGTCTGGTCGGGTCTGGGTTCTGACCTCCCCCCCCCCCACCCACAGTGTGGCAGGGTGCTGAAGCGTCCCCTCTCTCTCCTCTCTCTGTCTGGTCGGGTCTGGGTTCTGACCTCCCCCCCCTCTCTCCTCAGTGTGGCAGGGTGCTGAAGCGTCCCCTCTCTCCTCTCTCTGTCTGGTCGGGTCTGGGTTCTGACCTCCCCCCCCCCCGCCCACAGTGTGGCAGGGTGCTGAAGCGTCCTCTCTCTCTCTCCTCTCTCTGTCTGGTCGGGTCTGGGTTCTGACCTCCCCCCCTCTCCTCACAGTGTGGCAGGGTGCTGAAGCGTCCCCTCTCTCCTCTCTCTGTCTGGTCGGGTCTGGGTTCTGACCCCCCCCCCCCACCCACAGTGTGGCAGGGTGCTGAAGCGTCCTCTCTCTCTCTCCTCTCTCTGTCTGGTCGGGTCTGGGTTCTGACCTCCCCCCCCCCCCCCACCCACAGTGTGGCAGGGTGCTGAAGCGTCCCCTCTCTCCTCTCTCTGTCTGGTCGGGTCTGGGTTCTGACCCCCCCCCCCTCTCCCCACAGTGTGGCAGGGTGCTGAAGCGTCCCCTCTCTCCTCTCTCTGTCTGGTCGGGTCTGGGTTCTGACTCCCCCCCCCCTCTCCTCACAGTGTGGCAGGGTGCTGAAGCGTCCTCTCTCTCCTCTCTCTGTCTGGTCGGGTCTGGGTTCTGACTCCCCTCCCTCTCCTCACAGTGTGGCAGGGTGCTGAAGCGTCCCCTCTCTCCTCTCTCTGTCTGGTCGGGTCTGGGTTCTGACTCCCCCCCCTCTCCTCACAGTGTGGCAGGGTGCTGAAGCGTCCCCTCTCTCCTCTCTCTGTCTGGTCGGGTCTGGGTTCTGACTCCCCTCCCTCTCCTCACAGTGTGGCAGGGTGCTGAAGCGTCCCCTCTCTCCTCTCTCTGTCTGGTCGGGTCTGGGTTCTGACTCCCCTCCCTCTCCTCACAGTGTGGCAGGGTGCTGAAGCGTCCTCTCTCTCCTCTCTCTGTCTGGTCGGGTCTGGGTTCTGACTCCCCTCCCTCTCCTCACAGTGTGGCAGGGTGCTGAAGCGTCCCCTCTCTCCTCTCTCTGTCTGGTCGGGTCTGGGTTCTGACTCCCCTCCCTCTCCTCACAGTGTGGCAGGGTGCTGAAGCGTCCCCTCTCTCCTCTCTCTGTCTGGTCGGGTCTGGGTTCTGACCTCCCCCCCCCCCGCCCACAGTGTGGCAGGGTGCTGAAGCGTCCCCTCTCTCCTCTCTCTGTCTGGTCGGGTCTGGGTTCTGACCTCCCCCCCCCCCCCCCCGCCCACAGTGTGGCAGGGTGCTGAAGCGTCCCCTCTCTCCTCTCTCTGTCTGGTCGGGTCTGGGTTCTGACCTCCCCCCCCCCCCGCCCACAGTGTGGCAGGGTGCTGAAGCGTCCCCTCTCTCCTCTCTCTGTCTGGTCGGGTCTGGGTTCTGACCTCCCCCCCCCCCCCCCGCCCACAGTGTGGCAGGGTGCTGAAGCGTCCCCTCTCTCCTCTCTCTGTCTGGTCGGGTCTGGGTTCTGACCTCCCCCCCCCCGCCCACAGTGTGGCAGGGTGCTGAAGCGTCCCCTCTCTCCTCTCTCTGTCTGGTCGGGTCTGGGTTCTGACTCCCCCCCCCCTCCCCCCACAGTGTGGCAGGGTGCTGAAGCGTCCCCTCTCTCCTCTCTCTGTCTGGTCGGGTCTGGGTTCTGACCTCCCCCCCCCCCACCCACAGTGTGGCAGGGTGCTGAAGCGTCCCCTCTCTCCTCTCTCTGTCTGGTCGGGTCTGGGTTCTGACTCCCCCCCCCTCCCCTCACAGTGTGGCAGGGTGCTGAAGCGTCCCCTCTCTCCTCTCTCTGTCTGGTCGGGTCTGGGTTCTGACTCCCCCCCTCTCCTCACAGTGTGGCAGGGTGCTGAAGCGTCCCCTCTCTCTCCTCTCTCTGTCTGGTCGGGTCTGGGTTCTGACCTCCCCCCCCCCCCACAGTGTGGCAGGGTGCTGAAGCGTCCCCTCTCTCCTCTCTCTGTCTGGTCGGGTCTGGGTTCTGACTCCCCCCCCTCTCCCCACAGTGTGGCAGGGTGCTGAAGCGTCCCCTCTCTCCTCTCTCTGTCTGGTCGGGTCTGGGTTCTGACTCCCCCCCCCTCTCCCCACAGTGTGGCAGGGTGCTGAAGCGTCCCCTCTCTCCTCTCTCTGTCTGGTCGGGTCTGGGTTCTGACTCCCCCCCCCTCTCCCCTCAGTGTGGCAGGGTGCTGAAGCGTCCCCTCTCTCCTCTCTCTGTCTGGTCGGGTCTGGGTTCTGACTCCCCCCCCCTCTCCCCCACAGTGTGGCAGGGTGCTGAAGCGTCCCCTCTCTCCTCTCTCTGTCTGGTCGGGTCTGGGTTCTGACTCCCCCCCCTCTCCCCACAGTGTGGCAGGGTGCTGAAGCGTCCCCTCTCTCCTCTCTCTGTCTGGTCGGGTCTGGGTTCTGACTCCCCTCCCTCTCCCCACAGTGTGGCAGGGTGCTGAAGCGTCCCCTCTCTCCTCTCTCTGTCTGGTCGGGTCTGGGTTCTGACTCCCCTCCCTCTCCTCACAGTGTGGCAGGGTGCTGAAGCGTCCCTCTCTCTCCTCTCTCTGTCTGGTCGGGTCTGGGTTCTGACCTCCCCCCACCCCCACCCACAGTGTGGCAGGGTGCTGAAGCGTCCCCTCTCTCCTCTCTCTGTCTGGTCGGGTCTGGGTTCTGACTCCCCCCCCCCACCCACAGTGTGGCAGGGTGCTGAAGCGTCCCCTCTCTCCTCTCTCTGTCTGGTCGGGTCTGGGTTCTGACCTCCCCCCCCCCCTCTCCCCACAGTGTGGCAGGGTGCTGAAGCGTCCCCTCTCTCCTCTCTCTGTCTGGTCGGGTCTGGGTTCTGACCTCCCCCCCCCTCTCCCCACAGTGTGGCAGGGTGCTGAAGCGTCCCCTCTCTCCTCTCTCTGTCTGGTCGGGTCTGGGTTCTGACCTCCCCCCCCCTCTCCTCACAGTGTGGCAGGGTGCTGAAGCGTCCCCTCTCCCCTCTCTCTGTCTGGTCGGGTCTGGGTTCTGACCTCCCCCCCCCCCCCCACCCACAGTGTGGCAGGGTGCTGAAGCGTCCCCTCTCTCTCCTCTCTCTGTCTGGTCGGGTCTGGGTTCTGACCTCCCCCCCTCTCCTCACAGTGTGGCAGGGTGCTGAAGCGTCCCCTCTCTCTCCTCTCTCTGTCTGGTCGGGTCTGGGTTCTGACTCCCCTCCCTCTCCCCACAGTGTGGCAGGGTGCTGAAGCGTCCCCTCTCTCCTCTCTCTGTCTGGTCGGGTCTGGGTTCTGACTCCCCTCCCCCACCCACAGTGTGGCAGGGTGCTGAAGCGTCCCCTCTCTCCTCTCTCTGTCTGGTCGGGTCTGGGTTCTGACTCCCCTCCCCCACCCCACAGTGTGGCAGGGTGCTGAAGCGTCCCCTCTCTCCTCTCTCTGTCTGGTCGGGTCTGGGTTCTGACCTCCCCCCCCCTCTCCCCACAGTGTGGCAGGGTGCTGAAGCGTCCCCTCTCTCCTCTCTCTGTCTGGTCGGGTCTGGGTTCTGACCTCCCCCCCTCTCCCCACAGTGTGGCAGGGTGCTGAAGCGTCCCCTCTCTCCTCTCTCTGTCTGGTCGGGTCTGGGTTCTGACCTCCCCCCCCCCCTCCCACAGTGTGGCAGGGTGCTGAAGCGTCCCTCTCTCTCTCTCTCCTCTCTCTGTCTGGTCGGGTCTGGGTTCTGACCTCCCCCCCCTCTCCTCACAGTGTGGCAGGGTGCTGAAGCGTCCCCTCTCTCCTCTCTCTGTCTGGTCGGGTCTGGGTTCTGACCTCCCCCCCCCCCCCACCCACAGTGTGGCAGGGTGCTGAAGCGTCCCCTCTCTCCTCTCTCTGTCTCTCCTCTCTCTGTCTGGTCGGGTCTGGGTTCTGACCTCCCCCCCCCCCTCCACCCACAGTGTGGCAGGGTGCTGAAGCGTCCTCTCTCTCTCTCCTCTCTCTGTCTGGTCGGGTCTGGGTTCTGACTCCCCCCCCCCTCCCCACAGTGTGGCAGGGTGCTGAAGCGTCCCCTCTCTCCCTCTCTCTGTCTGGTCGGGTCTGGGTTCTGACCTCCCCCCCCCCACCCACAGTGTGGCAGGGTGCTGAAGCGTCCTCTCTCTCTCTCCTCTCTCTGTCTGGTCGGGTCTGGGTTCTGACCTCCCCCCCTCCCACCCACAGTGTGGCAGGGTGCTGAAGCGTCCCCTCTCTCCTCTCTCTGTCTGGTCGGGTCTGGGTTCTGACTCCCCCCCCCCCCTCCCCACAGTGTGGCAGGGTGCTGAAGCGTCCCCTCTCTCCTCTCTCTGTCTGGTCGGGTCTGGGTTCTGACCTCCCCCCCCCCCCACAGTGTGGCAGGGTGCTGAAGCGTCCCCTCTCTCCTCTCTCTGTCTGGTCGGGTCTGGGTTCTGACTCCCCTCCCTCTCCTCACAGTGTGGCAGGGTGCTGAAGCGTCCCCTCTCTCCTCTCTCTGTCTGGTCGGGTCTGGGTTCTGACCTCCCCCCCCCCCCCCACAGTGTGGCAGGGTGCTGAAGCGTCCCCTCTCTCCTCTCTCTGTCTGGTCGGGTCTGGGTTCTGACTCCCCCCCTCTCCCCACAGTGTGGCAGGGTGCTGAAGCGTCCCCTCTCTCCTCTCTCTGTCTGGTCGGGTCTGGGTTCTGACCTCCCCCCCACAGTGTGGCAGGGTGCTGAAGCGTCCCCTCTCTCCTCTCTCTGTCTGGTCGGGTCTGGGTTCTGACTCCCCTCCCTCTCCCCACAGTGTGGCAGGGTGCTGAAGCGTCCCCTCTCTCCTCTCTCTGTCTGGTCGGGTCTGGGTTCTGACCTCCCTCCCTCTCCCCACAGTGTGGCAGGGTGCTGAAGCGTCCCCTCTCTCTCCTCTCTCTGTCTGGTCGGGTCTGGGTTCTGACTCCCCTCCTCTCCTCACAGTGTGGCAGGGTGCTGAAGCGTCCCCTCTCTCTCCTCTCTCTGTCTGGTCGGGTCTGGGTTCTGACCCTCCCCCCTCCCACAGTGTGGCAGGGTGCTGAAGCGTCCCCTCTCTCCTCTCTCTGTCTGGTCGGGTCTGGGTTCTGACTCCCCCCCTCTCCCCACAGTGTGGCAGGGTGCTGAAGCGTCCCCTCTCTCCTCTCTCTGTCTGGTCGGGTCTGGGTTCTGACTCCCCCCCCCTCTCCCCACAGTGTGGCAGGGTGCTGAAGCGTCCCCTCTCTCCTCTCTCTGTCTGGTCGGGTCTGGGTTCTGACTCCCCCCCCCCTCTCCCCACAGTGTGGCAGGGTGCTGAAGCGTCCCCCTCTCTCCTCTCTCTGTCTGGTCGGGTCTGGGTTCTGACTCCCCCCCCCTCTCCCCACAGTGTGGCAGGGTGCTGAAGCGTCCCCTCTCTCCTCTCTCTGTCTGGTCGGGTCTGGGTTCTGACCTCCCCCCCCCTCACCCACAGTGTGGCAGGGTGCTGAAGCGTCCCCTCTCTCCTCTCTCTGTCTGGTCGGGTCTGGGTTCTGACCTCCCCCCTCTCCTCACAGTGTGGCAGGGTGCTGAAGCGTCCCCCTCTCTCCCTCTCTCTGTCTGGTCGGGTCTGGGTTCTGACCTCCCCCCCCTCTCACCCACAGTGTGGCAGGGTGCTGAAGCGTCCCCTCTCTCTCCTCTCTCTGTCTGGTCGGGTCTGGGTTCTGACTCCCCCCCTCTCCTCACAGTGTGGCAGGGTGCTGAAGCGTCCCCTCTCTCTCCTCTCTCTGTCTGGTCGGGTCTGGGTTCTGACTCCCCCTCCCTCTCCCCACAGTGTGGCAGGGTGCTGAAGCGTCCCCTCTCTCCTCTCTCTGTCTGGTCGGGTCTGGGTTCTGACTCCCCCCCCCTCTCCCCACAGTGTGGCAGGGTGCTGAAGCGTCCCCTCTCTCCTCTCTCTGTCTGGTCGGGTCTGGGTTCTGACTCCCCTCCCCTCTCCTCACAGTGTGGCAGGGTGCTGAAGCGTCCCCTCTCTCCTCTCTCTGTCTGGTCGGGTCTGGGTTCTGACCTCCCCCCTCTCCCCACAGTGTGGCAGGGTGCTGAAGCGTCCCCTCTCTCCTCTCTCTGTCTGGTCGGGTCTGGGTTCTGACCTCCCCCCTCCCTCTCCACACAGTGTGGCAGGGTGCTGAAGCGTCCCTCTCTCCCTCTCTCTGTCTGGTCGGGTCTGGGTTCTGACTCCCCCCCCCCACCCACAGTGTGGCAGGGTGCTGAAGCGTCCCCTCTCTCCTCTCTCTGTCTGGTCGGGTCTGGGTTCTGACCCTCCCCCCCCCTCTCCCCACAGTGTGGCAGGGTGCTGAAGCGTCCCCTCTCTCCTCTCTCTGTCTGGTCGGGTCTGGGTTCTGACCTCCCTCCCTCTCCACACAGTGTGCAGGGTGCTGAAGCGTCCCTCTCTCCTCCTCTCTCTGTCTGGTCGGGGTCTGGGTTCTGACTCCCCCCCCACTCCCACAGTGTGGCAGGGTGCTGAAGCGTCCCCTCTCTCCTCTCTCTGTCTGGTCGGGTCTGGGTTCTGACTCCCCCCCTCTCCTCACAGTGTGGCAGGGTGCTGAAGCGTCCCCCTCTCTCTCCTCTCTCTGTCTGGTCGGGTCTGGGTTCTGACTCCCCCCCCCTCTCCCACAGGTGTGGCAGGGTGCTGAAGCGTCCCCTCTCTCCTCTCTCTGTCTGGTCGGGTCTGGGTTCTGACTCCCCTCCCTCTCCCCACAGTGTGGCAGGGTGCTGAAGCGTCCCCTCTCTCCTCTCTCTGTCTGGTCGGTCTGGGTTCTGACTCCCCCCCCCTCTCCCACAGTGTGGCAGGGTGCTGAAGCGTCCCTCTCTCTCCTCTCTCTGTCTGGTCGGGTCTGGGTTCTGACTCCCCTCCCTCTCCTCACAGTGTGGCAGGGTGCTGAAGCGTCCCCCTCTCTCCTCTCTCTGTCTGGTCGGGTCTGGGTTCTGACTCCCCTCCCACTCCCCACAGTGTGGCAGGGTGCTGAAGCGTCCCCTCTCTCCTCTCTCTGTCTGGTCGGGGTCTGGGGTTCTGACTCCCCCCCTCTCCCCACAGTGTGGCAGGGTGCTGAAGCGTCCCCTCTCTCCTCGCTCTGTCCTGGTCGGGTCTGGGTTCTGACCTCCCCTCCTCTCCCCACAGTGTGGCAGGGTGCTGAAGCGTCCCCTCTCTCCTCTCTCTGTCTGTCGGGTCTGGGTTCTGACTCCCCCCTCTCCCCACAGTGTGGCAGGGTGCTGAAGCGTCCCCTCTCTCCTCTCTCTGTCTGGTCGGGTCTGGGTTCTGACTCCCCCTCCTCTCCCCACAGTGTGGCAGGGTGCTGAAGCGTCCCCTCTCTCCTCTCTCTGTCTGGTCGGGTCTGGGTTCTGACTCCCCTCCTCTCCCCACAGTGTGGCAGGGTGCTGAAGCGTCCCCCTCTCTCCTCTCTCTGTCTGGTCGGGTCTGGGTTCTGACTCCCCCCTCTCACCCACAGTGTGGCAGGGTGCTGAAGCGTCCCCTCTCTCCTCTCTCTGTCTGGTCGGGTCTGGGTTCTGCTGACTCCCCTCCTCTCCCCACAGTGTGGCAGGGTGCTGAAGCGTCCCCTCTCTCCTCTCTCTGTCTGGTCGGGTCTGTTCTGCGGGTCTGGGTTCTGACTCCCCCCCCCCTCTCCCCACAGTGTGGCAGGGTGCTGAAGCGTCCCCTCTCTCCTCTCTCTGTCTGGTCGGGTCTGGGTTCTGACTCCCCCCCTCTCCCCACAGTGTGGCAGGGTGCTGAAGCGTCCCCTCTCTCCTCTCTCTGTCTGGTCGGGTCTGGGTTCTGACTCCCCCCCCCCTCTCCTCACAGTGTGGCAGGGTGCTGAAGCGTCCCCTCTCTCCTCTCTCTGTCTGGTCGGGTCTGGGTTCTGACTCCCCCCCCTCTCCTCACAGTGTGGCAGGGTGCTGAAGCGTCCCCTCTCTCCTCTCTCTGTCTGGTCGGGTCTGGGTTCTGACTCCCCCCCCTCTCCTCACAGTGTGGCAGGGTGCTGAAGCGTCCCCTCTCTCCTCTCTCTGTCTGGTCGGGTCTGGGTTCTGACTCCCCCTCCCTCTCCTCACAGTGTGGCAGGGTGCTGAAGCGTCCCCTCTCTCCTCTCTCTGTCTGGTCGGGTCTGGGTTCTGACTCCCCTCCCTCTCCCCACAGTGTGGCAGGGTGCTGAAGCGTCCCCTCTCTCCTCTCTCTGTCTGGTCGGGTCTGGGTTCTGACTCCCCTCCCTCTCCCCACAGTGTGGCAGGGTGCTGAAGCGTCCCCTCTCTCCTCTCTCTGTCTGGTCGGGTCTGGGTTCTGACTCCCCTCCCCTCTCCCACAGTGTGGCAGGGTGCTGAAGCGTCCCCTCTCTCCTCTCTCTGTCTGGT
>JAXIVJ010015914.1:0-30281 GCA_036785665.1 Chirona hameri
CCTCCACACATCCACACCTGCCGGCCAGGTCACAGGTCAGGTCAGGTCAGGGAGCAGGGGTGAATCTCCACACTGCCTCCACACATCCACACCTGCCGGCCAGGTCACAGGTCAGGTCAGGTCAGGGAGCAGGGGTGAATCTCCACACTGCCTCCACACATCCACACCTGCCGGCCAGGTCACAGGTCAGGTCAGGTCAGGGAGCAGGGGTGTATCTCCACACTGCCTCCACACATCCACACCTGCAGGTCAGGTCACAGGTCAGGTCAGGTCAGGGAGCAGGGGTGAATCTCCACACTGCCTCCACACATCCACACCTGCCGGCCAGGTCACAGGTCAGGTCAGGTCAGGGAGCAGGGGTGTATCTCCACACTGCCTCCACACATCCACACCTGCCGGCCAGGTCACAGGTCAGGTCAGGTCAGGGAGCAGGGGTGTATATCTACACTGCCTCCACACATCCACACCTGCCGGCCAGGTCACAGGTCAGGTCAGGTCAGGGAGCAGGGGTGTATCTCCACACTGCCTCCACACATCCACACCTGCCGGCCAGGTCACAGGTCAGGTCAGGTCAGGGAGCAGGGGTGAATCTCCACACTGCCTCCACACATCCGCACCTGCCGGCCAGGTCACAGGTCAGGTCAGGTCAGGGAGCAGGGGTGAATCTCCACACTGCCTCCACGCATCCACAACTGCCGGCCAGGTCACAGGTCAGGTCAGGGAGCAGGGGTGTATCTCCACACTGCCTCCACACATCCACACCTGCCGGCCAGGTCACAGGTCAGGTCAGGTCAGGGAGCAGGGGTGTATCTCCACACTGCCTCCACACATCCACACCTGCCGGCCAGGTCACAGGTCAGGTCAGGTCAGGGAGCAAGGGTGAATCTCCACACTGCCTCCACACATCCACACCTGCCGGCCAGGTCACAGGTCAGGTCAGGTCAGGGAGCAGGGGTGTATCTCCACACTGCCTCCACACATCCACACCTGCCGGCCAGGTCACAGGTCAGGTCAGGTCTGGGAGCAGGGGTGAATCTCCACACTGCCTCCACACATCCACACCTGCCGGCCAGGTCACAGGTCAGGTCAGGGAGCAGGGGTGAATCTCCACACTGCCTCCACACATCCACACCTGCCGGCCAGGTCACAGGTCAGGTCAGGAAGCAGGGGTGAATCTCCACACTGCCTCCACACATCCACACCTGCCGGCCAGGTCACAGGTCAGGTCAGGTCAGGGAGCAGGGGTGAATCTCCACACTGCCTCCACACATCCACACCTGCCGGCCAGGTCACAGGTCAGGTCAGGTCTGGGAGCAGGGGTGAATCTCCACACTGCCTCCACACATCCACACCTGCCGGCCAGGTCACAGGTCAGGTCAGGTCAGGGAGCAGGGGTGAATCTCCACACTGCCTCCACACATCCACACCTGCCGGCCAGGTCACAGGTCAGGTCAGGTCTGGGAGCAGGGGTGAATCTCCACACTGCCTCCACACAGCCACACCTGCCGGCCAGGTCACAGGTCAGGTCAGGTCAGGGAGCAGGGGTGAATCTCCACACTGCCTCCATACATCCACACCTGCCGGCCAGGTCACAGGTCAGGTCAGGTCAGGGAGCAGGGGTGTATCTCTACACTGCCTCCACACATCCACACCTGCAGGTCAGGTCACAGGTCAGGTCAGGTCAGGGAGCAGGGGTGTATATCCACACTGCCTCCACACATCCACACTTGCAGGTCAGGTCACAGGCCAGGTCAGGTCAGGGAGCAGGGGTGAATCTCCACACTGCCTCCACACATCCACACCTGCCGGCCAGGTCACAGGTCAGGTCAGGTCAGGGAGCAGGGGTGAATCTCCACACTGCCTCCACACATCCACACCTGCCGGCCAGGTCACAGGTCAGGTCAGGTCAGGGAGCAGGGGTGAATCTCCACACTGCCTCCACACATCCACACCTGCCGGCCAGGTCACAGGTCAGGTCAGGTCAGGGAGCAGGGGTGTATATCTACACTGCCTCCACACATCCACACCTGCCGGCCAGGTCACAGGTCAGGTCAGGTCAGGGAGCAGGGGTGAATCTCCACACTGCCTCCACACATCCACACCTGCAGGTCAGGTCACAGGTCAGGTCAGGTCAGGGAGCAGGGGTGAATCTCCACACTGCCTCCACACATCCACACCTGCCGGCCAGGTCACAGGTCAGGTCAGGGAGCAGGGGTGAATCTCCACACTGCCTCCACACATCCACACCTGCCGGCCAGGTCACAGGTCAGGTCAGGTCAGGGAGCAGGGGTGTATATCCACACTGCCTCCACACATCCACACTTGCAGGTCAGGTCAGGTCGGGCCAGGTACAGCCGAAGGTCGGGTGCAGATCAGGTCTGTCTCAGCCGATGACTGTCTCAGCTGAAAATCGGTTCGGTTTATTTGAAAGTCAGTGCAAAATTATTGATACAGTGCCCGATTGCCTGGTATATATGATGTTTATAGGAGCAGGCTAGGTTTGACACGATGTTTGCAGGTGACACGGATGTCAGATCTGGACCAGCTGAAAGGTTATTGTAGCTGTCAGCTGTCACTGCAGGTGTCACTTGTCAGGACTGGCGCAGCATTGGCAGCAGGGAGGAAACTAGCACAGATGCAGAACGGTTAAGGAAGTGTCCGATTTGTTCGATGTGAGCACCCAACTGACCCTGAGTGACATCTCAATATTCTCTCCGCCCCAGATGTCCATATCTCGATCATAGGAACCGGACTGGTAGAAGAAGTCCCGGTTTATCGCGAACAGGCCCCCAGCCATCGCCGGTGTCCTGTGGAGAGAAGACCAACGTGCTGAACCATCCGCATGGGCGTCGGGGGGGGGGGGACGCGTCCCCCAGTTCAAAAATCAGGGGGGACGTCCCCCAAGAAAGCAGACTTACTTGATTTTCTTTCTTCTGAATTCGTTCCGAAGGATATGAAACTTAATTTATTCTTACCTCAAATTACATGTAATTTTTAACCATATATCGTTGAGTCCTTTATTTGTACTTAAAGATGTAGGTACTTAATTACTTTGTAAAAAATACAATTATGATATGGCAGCTAAAAGTTGGTACACAAGATTGGCTTTTGCTATAATTGAATGTCAAGTTCATCCATGCATTCACCATTCATTCCAAGGCCTTAGATACAATTCAGCCAAGGTTGCGAATAGTGTGACGTTATGGGTACATCCAAGGACGTCGCCGCAGGGGGGGGGGGGGCACCGCCCCCCCCCCCCCCCTGTCGTCAGACTGGGGGATTATCTCCCCCTCCCCCCCGTTTTGCAGACATAAATCCATACTTTGTTCGGAAATATTGCAAGTTTTAATATCATAAAAGCATTTGAAATAGTATCAGTGCAATGGAAGAATGGAAGGGATCAGGAAGATATTTTTTACTTTTCTTGAAGGAAATTGACAGGTATTTAAATGGAATTTCAGTAACAGAAAAATTGGCATATTATGGCGTTAATGTGTCCTATTTGTTGTTGAGGCACACTTTGTGTTTGCTGAAAGGAAACACCGGCGGATAGTTTTACGACATGAACGTTTTTTGTGTGCAAGTTTTCAGTCACTTCGACCGAATAGCTGCAAAGAAATAAGCTTCTGAAAACCATGGCTACGGTCGGGCCGCTCATACGTATATTTCCCCCCTAGTTGACGGAAGACCTCGCTCCGCTCGGTAATCAAAGATTCAAACTGGTCCTCAAACTGGCCGGGTCCTGACCTAAAAAATATATCCATTCAAAAGCTTCGGACTAAATTTATCAAATTAAATATGCAAGCCATTTCGTTCAAGTTCTGCCAAAAATGCGTTCAAAATTTACAAACCGAGGTAGTCTTCGGATAACTACTTCATCCATTACTCCAAGTACATGAGCTACTTCATCCGCATCCGTTTCGGCCAGCCGTCCACACACGACTACCCCGCACAACGAGCCGGCGGCAGTCACCGGTTCCGGGACAATCCGTCCTCCTGGTAGTTACGGGCACCCCGGTCGGCCAGCATGCAGAACTGTGAGATGCGCTGAGCTTATGAAGAAGATAGAAAAAAACACGCCAGTGACTTTGTATCGCACCACCGACCTCCTAAATATCTATCAAACCCCTGACCCTGACCCCCATGACCACCGAGCCAGTGTCTCTCGAAAGCAAAAAGCCAGTCCAGTGGCAGCCGAGTGGCGCATATAAGTTCTGATATTCACGGCATATTAAGAATAATTAGAATTGCAGTCTATTGTGATCATGGATCGACACAGAATTTGCCTACGATAGTGCGAACCTATACATCCCCACTAACATGCTAAATTTCGCGGTTTTTACTGCAAGGTGCGCGGAGTTATTAAGCAATAGGATGACATCCGAACGGACAGACGGACAGGTGGCTGCCACTTCTTATAATTAGCATGAAATAGCTTTCTATGTAACACGAATAACTAGAATATGTATCCCAAACAGCGATGAGCGAATCGCCTGGCAAGTCCTATCGAATATAGAGTCGTTTGAACAATATACCATGAAGATTTCCGAGGAAGTTGTTGTGTTTCATCTATCACCTGTTATAATAGTTACAAAATGACATATGACCTTTTCCTCGAAAATATGAAAAATCCAATGTTATCAAAACGTTATGATCATGTAGTAATATTTTGGCCACAGGCCTTTATCAAACAGTAAAACAGTAAAAACAGTTAAATTATCACAAGTATGTTCCTCGCACAAGCCCTAAGCTCTATAAGTATCACCTGTTATAGTTTGTTTTTAAAGCTGCTAGTTAGAACTGAAAAATGCGTTCCTAAGTAACAATTATAAGGTAAAAACTGATTTTCCTTCACATTGTCGCGAACCGTACTGATGGTTCATTCGGCACTTCGTCCCCTCCCCCCCCCCCCCCCACTCAAAAATCCGTGGCGACGCCCCCCCCCCCCCCCCCCCCCCCCCCCCTGACCATCCGGCCATCCGGCCATCCTGTAGTGGCACAGCTTGAAATACGTAATTGTCCATAAACAGAGATGAAGAGTGAAGTTGGTTTGGGACATAGGGTACCGTTGATATTCGATATACCTAATACACTTCACCCTACACACTGGTACGTAATTGTTCAGTTTAGACAAAGAGCAACAGCACCCGTCTTTTTATATTCCTGACCCTAGATGGCACTAGTAGCAAACGCCTGAAGTTATGCTGTACCGCGGAGCCTGAAGCCAAGGACTGCGTGTGGCCTGCGCAGTGAGGGGCAGGGCAACGAATCGTTCTGGAGTTAACGTTTTGCGCGCTGAACAGTGTGTCTGTATAATCATGTCTTGGCGATCGGAAGACAGGGCCAGTACGTCTATATGACCATGTCGGCCATTCGAAGCCAGCCACGACGTGAGGAAAACGTCGCACGGCGTGAGTAGGACATGCCACGGCGTGAGGGAACATGAGCAGGACGTGGCACGGCGTGAGGATGACGTGGCACGGCGTGAGTAGGACATGCCACGGCGTGAGGGAACATGAGCAGGACGTGGCACGGCGTGAGGATGACGTGGCACGGCGTGAGGAGGACGTGACACGGCGTGAGGAGGACGTGGTACGGCGTGAGGATGACGTGGCACGGCGTGAGGAGGACGTGACACGGCGTGAGGAGGACGTGGCACGGCGTGAGGAGGATGTGAGGACGTGACACTGTGTGAGGACGTGAGGAGGACGTGAGGACGTGGTACGGCGTGAGGAGAATGTGAGGAGGACGTGGCACGGCGTGAGGAGGATGTGAGGACGTGACACTGTGTGAAGACGTGAGGAGGACGTGAGGACGTGGTACGGCGTGAGGAGAATGTGAGGAGGACGTGGCACGGCGTGAGGAGGATGTGAGGACGTGACACTGTGTGAAGACGTGAGGAGGACGTGAGGACGTGGTGCGGCGTGAGGAGAATGTGATGAGGACGTGGCACGGCGTGAGGAGGATGTGAGGACGTGACACTGTGTGAGGACGTGATGAGGACGTGAGGACGTGGTACGGCGTGAGGAGAATGTGAGGAGGACGTGGCACGGCGTGAGGAGGATGTGAGGACGTGACACTGTGTGAGGACGTGAGGAGGACGTGAGGACGTGGTACGGCGTGAGGAGAATGTGAGGAGGACGTGGCACGGCGTGAGGAGGATGTGAGGACGTGACACTGTGTGAGGACGTGAGGAGGACGTGGCACGGCGTAAGGAGGACGTGAAACGGCGTGATGATGGTTCGCACCTGAAGGGCGCCGTGTTGTCCTTGCGCCGCGCCTGGATCTCGCGCTCGCCCAGTGTGAACCAGCGGAAGTGCAGCTGCCAGTTGAAGCCGCCCCAGTGAAGGTCGAAGCTGCGGGTGTACGCGAACGAGTCGTCGTTGATGATGTCTATGACGGGGCAGACGACTGAGGTCGGGCTCTCCGCGATACGAGCCAGCAGCGGCTCCAGCCACCCTGTGAAGGGTCACAGGCGTCACGGGCGGCACGGGCGTCACTGGCGTCACAATAATCTGGTGTCACGGGCGTCACTGGCGTCACAGGTGTCTGGTGTCAAGGGCGTCACTGGCGTCACAGGTGTTTGGTGTCACGAGCGTCACTGGCGTCACAGGTGTCAGGTGTCACATGTGTCACATGTGTCACAGGTGTCACAGGTGTCACAGGCGTCACAGGTGTCACAGGTGTCACAGGTGTCACAGGTGTCACAGGTGTCACATGCGTCACAGGTGTCAAAGGTGTCAGGTGTCACAGGTGTCACAGGTGTCACATGTGTCACAGGCGTCACAGTCGTCACAGCCGTCACAGACGCCACAGGCGCCACAGGCGCCACAGGCGTCACAGGCGTCACAGCCGACACAGCCGAGCCAAACGCAGTTGCGGCACCCTAACACCCACAACACCACACCACCACCACAGAAGAGAACGAAATACTGCGCGCCACCTACCCTTGGTACACTCGCAGTGTGCGTCCAGGAAGACGATGACGTCACCGGCGGCTTCCTGCGCCCCCATGAGGCGGGCTCGGATCAGCCCGGTCCGCTCCTCTATCCGGACCACACGCGTCGGCACCGACAGCAGCGCCACATACTCGTCTAGCGGCCGGCCGAGGAAGCTGCGTTCGCTGGCGTCGTCCACCAGGATGACCTCCTTCAGGAGTGCGCTCGGCGACCGGTTCATCGCGCTGTGCACGGTCCGCAGCAGCGTCGACCAAGCCTCGTTGTGGAACACAATGATGATGGAGGCGGCAGACATCTTGCTCTCGTCGTATTTCTTCTCCTGACATCTGTAAATCGGAAATAGCGGCGCTTCTGTAAATGTGATGTCCAACTGCTAGCTGATCGACTGAATTCCATCGTGAATGCTTTTGTTTTGAAACTCAGCAGTAGAATGTCGAAGTAAAGACGATCAGATGGAAACCATCTGGCAGTTGTTCGATACAACTTTAACTTACAGTTCCCATTCAAGTCCAAATAAGTGGCAAAATATGAGCCTCAAATAAGTGCGTGTGTCTGGTCAATCACGATAAGTAATTCAAAGGAAGTCAGTCACTGTGATAACGGGGTTTTAAACTGACAGCAGTTTTGAAGGCCATACGATAAATCACTTACGGCATACTCCGTTTGGTTGTAAAGACTCTCCTGACGAATATATTTAATGTTTTATCCTGAAATTTGGTGAGTTGTCGAAAATGTCAGCTGTTTGACGAAAGCCTTCATAATTCATGGGTGGAGCTATTCAGACAAAGTTGGTGGGGGCGAAATGGCATAGGCTGGTTGTTTTCAATGGTACAGGTGAAAATGGCCATTTCAACGCCAGGAAATCTTCAAATCTGACCTGTTGGTTGGTTGTTGGAATCAAATCTGTTGGTGGGGCAAAACACAAAGTTGGTGGGGCAGTCGCCCCACCATTTGAATAGGAAACTCCACCCATGCTTCATATGGTAGCAGCCAGCATGTGTTAAAAGCAGCGTTACTGGACCAGCGAGCGAACCCTTCGCCATTGACGATATTATGTTGGTAATGTAAACAATTATAGGATAATCATTACATTTATACTTACTACTTTTACAAATCACTATTTTGTACGTAAGTTCCGAGTCTTTTACTTCTTCTTTCGAAGCGAACAATATCATAAGTCATAACAACATGCGCCACTCTTGAAATCCGGG
Organism: Chirona hameri; assembly: GCA_036785665.1. Lineage (NCBI taxonomy): Eukaryota > Metazoa > Arthropoda > Thecostraca > Balanomorpha > Balanidae > Chirona > Chirona hameri. The sequence continues at coordinate 8,171 of JAXIVJ010015914.1, forward strand.
ACACTTCCCGCAAGCTATACTGAATATGCGAGTCTATATTTTCGAAATATATTGCTTTTGAAAACATACTTTTTGGGGGTATAGCTTGATAATTTAGCCAAACCAATGCCATATTCAACATTTTCAGGTACGAATACCCCCTTATTAGCACATTCACAGCGATTCGGCAAAGTGACTGGCTTCCTTTAATAAACTGCAAACATTTATTGCAACCGGTAGCTCAGCCGTCAGCTGTAACCCGTCTGAGCGACCGGCTGGGCGGGGGCGGGGGCGGGGCGGGGCGGGGGCGGCACCACACTACTGACCCTGTCCTGCGGACGTCCCGCAGGGACCGGTTGACCGAGATCCGGTCCGAGGCCACCAGGTTGAACTCGTTGATGCGGTAGAGTTTCCGCATTTTGTCCAGCAGGTGGGCGGGCACGATGACCGGCATGCCGTTCTCCCCCTCACCGGGCATCGGATGGTAGTCGTTAGCATTCAGCACAGCTGTCAGAGACACGTTATGACGGTCACGGTACCTTATAACGGTCACGGTACGTTATGACGGTCACGGTACCTTATAACGGTCACGGTACCTTATGACGGTCACGGTACCTTATGACGGTCACGGTACCTTATGACGGTCACGGTACCTTATAACGGTCACGCTACCTTATGACGGTCACGGGACCTTATGACGGTCACGGTACCTTATAACGGTCACGTTACCTTATGACGGTCACTGTACCTTATGACGGTCACGGTACCTTATGACGGTCACGGTACCTTATGACGGTCACGGTACCTTATGACGGTCACGGTACCTTATGACGGTAACGGTACCTTATGACGGTCACGGTAAAGGAGCATTATAGGCTGACATGTGACAGCATTGATTACGGCAGTCAAACAGTCACGGTAAAGGAGCATTATAAGCTGACATGTAACAGCATTGAGTACGACAGTCAAGCAGTCACAGTAAAGGAGCATTATAGGCTGACATGTAACAGCATTGATTACGGCAGTCAAACAGTCACAGTAAAGGAGCATTATAAGCTGACATGTGACAGCATTGATTACGGCAGTCAAGCAGTCACGGTAAAGGAGCATTATAAGCTGACATGTGACAGCATTGATTACGGCAGTCAAGCAGTCACGGTAAAGGAGCATTATAGGCTGACATGTGACAGCATTGATTACGGCAGTCAAACAGTCACAGTAAAGGAGCATTATAAGCTGACATGTGACAGCATTGATTACGGCAGTCAAACAGTCACGGTAAAGGAGCATTATAAGCTGACATGTGACAGCATTGATTACGGCAGTCAAGCAGTCACGGTAAAGGAGCATTATAGGCTGACATGTGACAGCATTGATTACGGCAGTCAAACAGTCACGGTAAAGGAGCATTATAGGCTGACATGTGACAGCATTGATTACGGCAGTCAAGCAGTCACGGTAAAGGAGCATTATAGGCTCACATGTAACAGCATTGAGTACGACAGTCAAGCAGTCACAGTAAAGGAGCATTATAAGCTGACATGTGACAGCATTGATTACGGCAGTCAAGCAGTCACGGTAAAGGAGCATTATAGGCTGACATGTGACAGCATTGATTACGACAGTCAAGCAGTCACGGTAAAGGAGCATTATAAGCTGACATGTGACATCATTGATTACGGCAGTCAAACAGTCACGGTAAAGGATCATTATAAGCTGACATGTGACAGCATTGATTACGACAGTCAAGCAGTCACGGTAAAGGAGCATTATAGGCTGACATGTGACAGGGTATTGAGAAAGGCTCCGATACGTTATCGTGTTTACGTGGTCTGACCACGGCCATAGAAAACTGCTCTGACCTGCCGTGAGGTTCTCCTGCGGCGGGTCCCCCTGGTAATGGCCGACCACCACGTGGATGCCCTTCCTGTTGATGTACTCTTTCTGGTTCTTGGACTGTCTGTCGAGGCGAAGCAGTGATGTCAACCAGGCGTAGGAACGTTTACAAAGTGAGGTTTACGGGATGAGTGAAATGCACGTGGTAAATTCGAGCATCGAGTTCGAGGCGCTTATTTTTTCCAGACTTCTACGCGCCACCTCTAAATTAGGTTGAGTCTTATTTTTTCCGGATTAGGTTCGGTTAGGGTAGGTTAGGTTATAATAAAAAAAAATTGCGAGGTGGCGAGTAGCAGTCTGGGAAAAAAATACGCGTTCGAAACACATATAATAGATAACGTTAACATAAAAACGGACAGGGTAAACAAAACAGAACAGATTAGCAGACGAGCCCATGCTCCGAAACTATTGGGCCGATCTGGGAGAATTCTTCCCCATTCGATCCGGCGGGGTCTGAAACGGTGCCGTTTTAGTTTTATACAGTTTGGTCCACTCTAAGTGTACCAAATTCGTCCAAAACCACCACAAACTGTTGCATGTGAGCCCATGCTCCGAAACTATTGGGCCGATCTGGGAGAATTCTTCCCCATTCGATCCGGCGGGGTCTGAAACGGTGCCGTTTTGAGTTTTATACAGTTTGGTCCACTCTAAGTGTACCAAATTCGTCCAAAACCACCACAAACTGTTGCATGTGAGCCCATGCTCCGAAAACTATTTGACCGACAGGCATGTAGCTAAGGGGAGGGGGAGGGCGGGGCGGCCGCCCCCTTTATTATTTAGGAAGAATGTGCTTTGAAATATGAATATGAATATGAATGAAATATGACCATAGAAAAAATATGTGTGAGTGATTCTCATTCTGCACATCGCAGTGCATTTTAATATGGCATATCACCGAAATTCTACGGCTCTTCCATCCACCCGCCAGTACGTTTGCCATACTCATGCACACATGCGCGTGCGCGTGCGCGTGCGCGTGCGCGTGCGCGTGCGTGTGCGTGCGCGTGCGCGTGTGCGTGTGCGTGTGCGTGTGCGTGTGCGTGTGCGTGTGCGTGTGCGTGTGCGTGTGCGTGTGCGTGTGCGTGTGCGTGTGCGTGTGCGTGTGCGTGTGCGTGTGCGTGTGCGTGTGCGTGTGCGTGTGCGTGTGCGTGTGCGTGTGCGTGTGCGTGTGCGTGTGCGTGTGCGTGTGCGTGTGCGTGTGCGTGTGCGTGTGCGTGTGCGTGTGCGTGTGCGTGTGCGTGTGCGTGTGCGTGTGCGTGTGCGTGTGCGTGTGCGTGTGCGTGTGCGTGTGCGTGTGCGTGTGCGTGTGCGTGTGCGTGTGCGTGTGCGTGTGCGTGTGCGTGTGCGTGTGCGTGTGCGTGCGCGCGCGCGCGCGCGCGCGCGCGTGCGTGCGTGCGTGCGTGCGTGCGTGCGTGCGTGTGTGTGTGTGTGTGTGTGTGTGTGTGTGTGTGTGTGTGTGTGTGCGTGCGTGCGTGCGTGCGTGCGTGCGTGCGTGCGTGCGTGCGTGCGTGCGTGCGTGCGTGCGTGCGTGCGTGCGTGCGTGTGTGTGTGTGTGTGTGTGTGTGTGTGTGTGTGTGTGTGTGTGTGTGTGTGTGTGTGTGTGTGTGTGTGTGTCACGGAGCATATTGGCAGGTGGAGCCCAAACGGCTGGGCTGATTTCGAAGCGGGTGGCACCGTTCGATGCGGCAAAACGGCGGACAGATGATGGTACCATTTTCGGGTCAATCGATGGCACGTGGCACTTGCCAAGCGCCAAAAAGTGAGCGCCATCATTTGTTTCGCCTCCTCATGTCACACGGTTGGTGACACATACTTGATACTCGCAGGCCACGTGCGCGATACAGAAGGAAATCCATTGGGGTCGCCGACCCCGAGGGGGGCAAAATAAACCCCCAGGAAGTAAAACCAAATAACGATTTTGACCCCAAGGCCCCGATCGCATTTCCGGCCACTAGTACCTAGCCCCAGACGGCAGTGTGTCGACAAGTCTCTCTGGGTGTTACTCAGTACTGCACATTCGGCCCGCCCAGACAACTCACCTGATGACCCGCACCACGTCCGCCCAGACAACTCACCTGATGACCCGCACCACGTCCGCCCAGACAACTCACCTGATGACCCGCACCACGTCCGCCCAGACAACTCACCTGATGACCCGCACCACGTCCGCCCAGACAACTCACCTGATGACCCGCACCACGTCCGCCCAGACAACTCACCTGATGACCCGCACCACGTCCGCCCAGACAACTCACCTGATGACCCGCACCACGTCCGCCCAGATAACTCACCTGATGACCTGCACCACGTCCGCCCAGATAACTCACCTGATGACCTGCACCACGTCCGCCCAAATAACTCACCTGATGACCCGCACCACGTCCGCCCAGATAACTCACCTGATGACCCGCACCACGTCCGCCCAGATAACTCACCTGATGACCTGCACCACGTCCGCCCAGATAACTCACCTGATGACCCGCTCCACGTCCGCCCAGACAACTCACCTGATGACCCGCACCACGTCCGCCCAGACAACTCACCTGATGACCCGCACCACGTCCGCCCAGATAACTCACCTGATGACCCGCACCACGTCCGCCCAGACAACTCACCTGATGACCCGCACCACGTCCGGGTCAGGGTCGGCCGGTTCGGCGGGCGCCGGTCCCTGCTGGACGTAGCGGACGTAGAGCACGGTCGCCGTACCGAGCACGGCCAGCAGCAGGCCAGTGCTGCGACGGACACGGCAGCAGCAGAGTCGCATGGTGACGGTCAGCGCGGGTCAGCGCGGGTCAGCGGCCGGTCAGCGGCCGGTCAGCGCAGGTCAGCGGCCGGTCAGCGAGGGTCAGTGGCAGGTCAGCGGCCGATCAGCGGCCGGTCAGCGCAAGTCAGCGGCCGGTCAGCGAGGGTCAGCGGCAGGTCAGCGGCCGATCAGCGGCCGGTCAGCGGCCGGTCAGCGGCCGATCAACGGCCGATCAGCGGCAGGTCAGCGGCCGATCAGCGGCCGGTCAGCGGCCGGTCAGCGCAGGCCAGCGGCCGGTCAGCGAGGGTCAGCGGCAGGTCAGCGGCCGATCAGCGGCCGGTCAGCGGCAGGTCAGAGCGGGTCAGCGGCCGATCAGCGCGGGTCAGCGGCAGGTCAGCGGCAGGTCAGCGGCCGGTCAGCGGCAGGTCAGCGCGGGTCAGCGGCCGATCAGCGCGGGTCAGCGGCGGGTCAGCGGCAGGTCAGCGGCAGATCAGCGGCCGGTCAGCGGCCGGTCAGCGCAGGTCAGCGGCCGGTCAGCGAGGGTCAGCGGCAAGTCAGCGGCCGATCAGCGGCCGGTCAGCGGCAGGTCAGAGCGGGTCAGCGGCCGATCAGCGCAGGTCAGCGGCAGGTCAGCGGCAGGTCAGCGGCCGGTCAGCGGTCGGTCAGCGGCAGGTCAGCGCGGGTCAGCGGCCGATCAGCGCGGGTCAGCGGCGGGTCAGCGGTAGGTCAGCGGCAGGTCAGCGGCAGGTCAGCGGCCGGTCAGCGGCAGGTCAGCGCGGGTCAGCGGCCGGTCAGCGGCCGGTCAGTTGAGGGTCAGAGACCTACGCGGCTATCCAGACATCCTGTGGAAATGGATAAATGAAAATCAGTCTTCAGTCGGGGCGAAATTTCCGTTTCGTCATCCGGTAGGACTGGCGAGAGATAAAATCGTTTGGTTAATACATATAACGCAGTGTTCTGGCAGGGCGTTTGGTTAATACATATAACGCAGCGTTCTGGCAGGGCGTTTGGTTAATACATATAACGCTGTGTTCTGGCAGGGCGTTCGGTTAATACATATAACGCAGTGTTCTGGCAGGGCGTTTGGTTAATACATATAACGCAGCGTTCTGGCAGGGCGTTTGGTTAATACATATAACGCTGTGTTCTGGCAGGGCGTTTGGTTAATACATATAACGCAGTGTTCTGGCAGGGCGTTTGGTTAATACATATAACGCAGTGTTCTGGCAGGGCGTTCGGTTAAAGGAAATAGTTCACCTTGAAATTTTTTTACCCAACACGATTGTATTATATTTTTTAATACAATGTATTTTTACATTGTCAAAACTGGCCTTATATCGCGCCGATTCAGGACAGAAGGCCGTACATATGTATTGTTTATTAAAACTATATGCATACTCTCTGAGTCAGAGTTCTGACGTCACGCGAATGTAAAAAATGGTTCAGCCAATCAGATTCGAAAGTAGTCGCGTACAGATAGACTCGCATTGGAGGTGTGCCAACCGGCGGCCGGCGATTCGTTTGCTAGCACCAGCTGCAAGCTGATTGGTTGATGGTATAGCCTCTGCCCGGGCTAGAGTCAGTACAACATTATTTCGCCAGCACCGCATTCCTTCGTCAAAAACTCAAATATATTCGGCTGGAGAGTCTTTTCAGTCAAGAAAACTTGCAGATAAGGGTTTCCCAACACGGGCTACAAAACTGCTATCTCAGTTTAAAACCAATGTTGAAGGTGAACTATTTCCTTTAATACATATAACGCAGTGTTCTGGCAGGGCGTTTGGTTAATACATATAACGCAGTGTTCTGGCAGGGCGTTTGGTTAATACATATAACGCAGTGTTCTGGCAGGGCGTTTGGTTAATACATATAACACAGCGTTCTGGCAGGGCGTTTGGTTAATACATATAACGCAGTGTTCTGGCAGGGCGTTTGGTTAACACATATAACACAGCGTTCTGGCAGGGCGTTTGGTTAATACATATAACACAGTGTTCTGGCAGGGCGTTTGGTTAACACATATAACGCTGTGTTCTGGCAGGGCGTTTGGTTAATACATATAACACAGTGTTCTGGCAGGGATCGCCTATGTATGGGGCGGTGATATTGGACCCAAACGGCGGCAGGCGCGTAACCACCACTGGGGTCACTGGGGATCAGTCTCCAGTAACCAGGCGCGTAACCACCACTGGGGTCACTGGGGATCAGTCTCCAGTAACCAGGCGCGTAACCACCACTGGAGTCACTGGGGATCAGTCACCAGTAACATTTTCGGATTTTAACATTACGCCTATGGGCGTTGCATGGAAAGAATCGACTTCAAAGTGCCTCCGTCCCCACCTACTTTCGGAAGGTGGTTACGTCTATGCAAACGGGTCAGATAAGGTCATGAAACTGGAAAGATCGTTCTCAATCGTGCAACTGCATTTATTGTACCCGCCAAATATATCAACAGCAGGGGTGGATCCAGGATCCAGGATTTTCATTGAGGGGGCAACAGGCCCGAGGGGCGCATTTTTCGGCATCTGACGGGGGCGCCATGGTCATGAGGGGCGGCAACAACAACAAACACATTGATTTGAAAACCAAAAATAAACAACACAAACACTTAATGGCAGATCGCAGAACACTTAATCGCAGATCGGTGCAAAAACCAGACCGCTTATACATGGCACCTCTCTGCAATGGTGGGTGTGGTCGGTGTGGTCGGTGTGGTCGGTGTGGTCGGTGTGGTCGGTGTGGTCGGTGTGGTCGGTGTGGTCGGTGTGGTCGGTGTGGTCGGTGTGGTCGGTGTGGTCGGTGTGGTCGGTGTGGTCGGTGTGGTCGGTGTGGTCGGTGTGGTCGGTGTGGTCGGTGTGGTCGGTGTGGTCGGTGTGGTCGGTGTGGTCGGTGTGGTCGGTGTGGTCGGTGTGGTCGGTGTGGTCGGTGTGGTCGGTGTGGTCGGTGTGGTCGGTGTGGTCGGTGTGGTCGGTGTGGTCGGTGTGGTCGGTGTGGTCGGTGTGGTCGGTGTGGTCGGTGTGGTCGGTGTGGTCGGTGTGGTCGGTGTGGTCGGTGTGGTCGGTGTGGTCGGTGTGGTCGGTGTGGTCGGTGTGGTCGGTGTGGTCGGTGTGGTCGGTGTGGTCGGTGTGGTCGGTGTGGTCGGTGTGGTCGGTGTGGTCGGTGTGGTCGGTGTGGTCGGTGTGGTCGGTGTGGTCGGTGTGGTCGGTGTGGTCGGTGTGGTCGGTGTGGTCGGTGTGGTCGGTGTGGTCGGTGTGGTCGGTGTGGTCGGTGTGGTCGGTGTGGTCGGTGTGGTCGGTGTGGTCGGTGTGGTCGGTGTGGTCGGTGTGGTCGGTGTGGTCGGTGTGGTCGGTGTGGTCGGTGTGGTCGGTGTGGTCGGTGTGGTCGGTGTGGTCGGTGTGGTCGGTGTGGTCGGTGTGGTCGGTGTGGTCGGTGTGGTCGGTGTGGTCGGTGTGGTCGGTGTGGTCGGTGTGGTCGGTGTGGTCGGTGTGGTCGGTGTGGTCGGTGTGGTCGGTGTGGTCGGTGTGGTCGGTGTGGTCGGTGTGGTCGGTGTGGTCGGTGTGGTCGGTGTGGTCGGTGTGGTCGGTGTGGTCGGTGTGGTCGGTGTGGTCGGTGTGGTCGGTGTGGTCGGTGTGGTCGGTGTGGTCGGTGTGGTCGGTGTGGTCGGTGTGGTCGGTGTGGTCGGTGTGGTCGGTGTGGTCGGTGTGGTCGGTGTGGTCGGTGTGGTCGGTGTGGTCGGTGTGGTCGGTGTGGTCGGTGTGGTCGGTGTGGTCGGTGTGGTCGGTGTGGTCGGTGTGGTCGGTGTGGTCGGTGTGGTCGGTGTGGTCGGTGTGGTCGGTGTGGTCGGTGTGGTCGGTGTGGTCGGTGTGGTCGGTGTGGTCGGTGTGGTCGGTGTGGTCGGTGTGGTCGGTGTGGTCGGTGTGGTCGGTGTGGTCGGTGTGGTCGGTGTGGTCGGTGTGGTCGGTGTGGTCGGTGTGGTCGGTGTGGTCGGTGTGGTCGGTGTGGTCGGTGTGGTCGGTGTGGTCGGTGTGGTCGGTGTGGTCGGTGTGGTCGGTGTGGTCGGTGTGGTCGGTGTGGTCGGTGTGGTCGGTGTGGTCGGTGTGGTCGGTGTGGTCGGTGTGGTCGGTGTGGTCGGTGTGGTCGGTGTGGTCGGTGTGGTCGGTGTGGTCGGTGTGGTCGGTGTGGTCGGTGTGGTCGGTGTGGTCGGTGTGGTCGGTGTGGTTGGTGTGGTTGCAATGGTTGCAATGGTTGGTGTGGTTACAATGGTTGGTGTGGTTGCAATGGTTGGTGTGGTTACAATGGTTGGTGTGGTTGGTGTGGTTGGTGTGGTTGGTGTGGTTGGTGTGGTTGGTGTGGTTGGTGTGGTTGGTGTGGTTGGTGTGGTTGGTGTGGTTGGTGTGGTTGGTGTGGTTGGTGTGGTTGGTGTGGTTGGTGTGGTTGGTGTGGTTGGTGTGGTTGGTGTGGTTGGTGTGGTTGGTGTGGTTGGTGTGGTTGGTGTGGTTGGTGTGGTTGGTGTGGTTGGTGTGGTTGGTGTGGTTGGTGTGGTTGGTGTGGTTGGTGTGGTTGGTGTGGTTGGTGTGGTTGGTGTGGTTGGTGTGGTTGGTGTGGTTGGTGTGGTTGGTGTGGTTGGTGTGGTTGGTGTGGTTGGTGTGGTTGGTGTGGTTGGTGTGGTTGGTGTGGTTGGTGTGGTTGGTGTGGATGGTGTGGTTGGTGTGGTTGGTGTGGTTGGTGTGGTTGGTGTGGTTGGTGTGGTTGGTGTGGTTGGTGTGGTTGGTGTGGTTGGTGTGGTTGGTGTGGTTGGTGTGGTTGGTGTGGTTGGTGTGGTTGGTGTGGTTGGTGTGGTTGGTGTGGTTGGTGTGGTTGGTGTGGTTGGTGTGGTTGGTGTGGTTGGTGTGGTTGGTGTGGTTTCAATGGTTGGTGTGGTTACAATGGTTGGTGTGGTTGCAATGGTTAGTGTGGTTGCAATGGTTGGTGTGGTTGCAATGGTTGGTGTGGTTACAATGGTTGTGGTTGCAATGGTTGGCAAGGTTGCAATGGTTGGTGTGGTTACAATGGTTGGCAAGGTTGTCGTGGTAAAATTTCAGTGTCGCAACAAAATAACTCATTATTGTAACACACCAAAACCATTTTGACAGTGCTATAATTTGGGGGCGCCCTCCATGGTTTTGGGGGCGCTCTTCTCAGATTCGGGGTGAACTTCTGGGTTCTGTCGGCGCATCAATAGGCGCCTTCTCGACGAAAGTAACCATGTTCGGTCCATTACACGTTATTTTCCATAGGGGCCCTCAGTGCCTCTGAACATTGATGTGTGCGGCTACTGCTTACCAGTTGGGGCGCCTTCCATTTAAGACAAGTAAGAGGGCATTGTGTGCATGTCTAGTGTATGATAATGCTGATGTTTGAAGGCACCAGGTGTCTCCCACTGGCGGCCCCAGACGGGCAATAGGGGGGGGGGGGGGGGGGCACCGACGGTCCGGCGTTATGGGATCTGTGATAGCCAAAAACTTCAATTTTGGAAAATTGATTAAAATAATTTGGTAGGTACTTTTCCCAAAGTACAGTGTGTCTTAGTTGTTTTTCTTCTAACGGCTGTGAGTCACCTTCGTCCATAGCATTACTGTCAGATAGCATTACTGTCAGATAGCCTTACTGTCAGATAGCCTTACTGTCAGATAGCCTTACTGTCAGATAGCCTTACTGTCAGATAGCCTTACTGTCAGATAGCCTTACTGTCAGATAGCCTTACTGTCAGATAGCCTTACTGTCAGATAGCCTTACTGTCAGATAGCCTTACTGTCAGATATCCTTACTGTCAGATAGCCTTACTGTCAGATAGCCTTACTGTCAGATAGCCTTACTGTCAGATAGCCTTACTGTCAGATAGTCTTACTGGCAGTGTCTTCATTCTTTCGTTGCATATTAATAGCATATAATTTATTATAATAATGCATGCAAGGAACTTGTAACTCTGCGAGATGAATCCATCATCCATCATCCCATTATGAAAAATGGTTTAACAATTTTCGCTAAATTTTTGGGTACCTTCCCAAATTATAACATATGTAACTAAAGAAAATGTTTGTTTGATAAGAACACTCAGCGCTGTGACCTGAGGCTGAAAGTCTGGTTATGCCTTTTTAAGGTTGCCTATTCGGTTTTAAATTAAATATAAAATTGTGATCAATGTTAAAATAATTTAATATTGTATAGTTCAGTTCAGTTCGGTCGCTTAATGTCATTACTCATGCAGATTACCCACCTTACAAAGTCGAACTTTGTCGAATCTGTTTCATCCGTATCTGACCACCCATACTTCCCGAGAAATATAGTCATTTCATAACACGATATTCCCGAGAAATATAGGCATTTCATAACACGATATTCCCGAGAAATATAGGCATTTCATAACACGATATTCTCGAGAAATATAGGCATTTCATAACACGATATTCCCGAGAAATATAGGCATTTCATAACACGATATTCCCAAGAAATATAGGCATTTCATAACACGATATTCCCCAGAAATATAGGCATTTCATAACACGATATTCCCCAGAAATATAGGCATTTCATAACACGATATTCCCGAGAAATATAGGCATTTCATAACACGATATTCCAAATTATATTGTCACCGTATCTCAATGTGTGAAATCTTAACCTTCGCACTGTTGGGGGTCATTTTGACCACCCCCGAGGTTTTTCGGGAATGGCGGGAAAACGGCGGCGTGAAACACCGCCAAATTTGCACAGCTATTTGGGCACCAATTACCCACATTGTGTACAAATTTTGACCTCCGGTCGGGTCACCAGGTCACCTGAAGTGACCTTACCTCCAAAAATGTTTGTGGTCGTGCCAAAGTCACAGGGTTTGAACTTTGACCGAACGATTTCGAACTCACAGAAGTTAACCCGCGCCGTGCCGGGGAGGGGGGCGTTTAGACGCCCCCCCCCCTAAGGTTTTTCGAGGGTAGCGAAAAAACGGCGGCTCTGCGCGCCGCCGTTTTTGGCACAGCTGTTCGGACATCAATTGCGCACATTATTTTTTAAAAAATACCTCGGGTCATCTCAAGTCAGGTCACCAAACCAGGTCACGTGACCCCACCTCCAAAAATGTTTCCGGTCGCACCACAGCCATAGTTTTTGGCCGATTGATTTCGTACTTACAGGATTTCATAAGAGCAATAGTACCTACAATACGTTTATCTCGGATTTCTTATATCGGTGACCTAAGATGGGGTCAATATCGTGACCTCCCCATTATAAGTCAATGGGGAAATAATCAAATGCTTCCTATTATGAGGATACGCATTATATCAGCCCAATTCCTTCTGTGTCATGTACCATTCTTGAAGTTCCAGGTGCAATTTTTGTTCAGTAACCCATACAGGGTCAGATGAGGTCACCCGAGGTCACCAACACTTTTTTGCCAATAACTCTCGACAAAATCAAGATAGAGAAGTGAAACTGGCACCTCTGTGTTTGTCTCGTCGAGGCAAGTCTCCCAATGTGCAACATGACCTAATTGGGTCACCACTTGCCCTTACCCCGAGGTCAAATTCCTAAGTTGACCTAACCTGGTCGTCATGCATATGATGTGAAGCGTCTTGACGAGACCAACACGATGACGTCAAACCAATTGCCCCATCTTTGTCAGGTAAAAAGATACTTGTGAAAACTGTTTTGCTAAACAAAATAGTTTTTTTTGACATTTGATGAGCTCTAGAGCCTAAACTATTCACCTGAGCTCAAACCTGAGGACAGACACTTTGTCGATTGCATTTTGCAAGAGTTTTCCATCGTCTTTTTCCGTTTGTTCCTAGCTAGCATAGTTCCTGTGCTATCTGGGAATTTCTGGAGCGAAGTCCTAAAACTTGAAAATATGATCCTTGACCTCTGGTGACCTCAATATTGACCTGATAAAAAATTGCCTGAAATAGTTTCAAAATGCATTTTGACCAGCTTTCGAACGGTGATTTTGTTTTCTGTCTACGTCCCATAGGAGCCAAGTTAGAGGGGACGTCGAAACGCGCGCGCGCGCGCCCCCCCCCCCCCCCCCCCCCCGGCACGGCGAAGGTGGCGCCGAGCACCGGCACGGCGCGGGTTAATAACGGCAGAAGTATCTACAATTCTTTTATCTCGGATTGTATTATATCGGTGACATACGGTCAGGCCAATTTGGTAACCTCCCCATTATAAGTCTATGGGAAAATATAAAAATGCTTCCTATTCAGAGAATATGCATTAGATCAGGCCAATTATTTCAGGGTCATGCTCATTCTTGATAACCTAATGGCAATTGTTGCTCAGTGACCTCTGTAGGGTCAGCTGAGGTCATCTGAGGTCACCAGCACTTGTTTGCCAACAACTATCGATATAATAAAGATAGAGACGTGCGACTGATACGTGCGCACGTGCGCACGTGCGCACCCTTTTTTGTATCTCAGAAACTACTTGCCCGATCGAGTTGAAATTCACCATAGATTTCCTTCGCGCTCGCTCGTTCATCTCCAACTACGGCGCCTTACTGGTTTTAACGCCATCGTGGTTGTTTCGTCCAGACGCCTCGAACCATATACACGATGACCGGATTAGGTCAAGTTCAAAATTTGACCTCAGATCAAGATCATTTGGTGACCCAAGTAGGTCATGTTGCATATGGGGAGACGCGCGTGGACGAGACAAACACAGTAGTGAGGCCCGTGCCTCTTCGTTTCCAGCTACTGTGGCCCCTTGACGGGCACGAGCCACGGGGCCCTTATATCTTGTACTGGGGACCCCCTGTCTGGCACCAGGCTCAGTACCACTACCCGGGGCCCCCTGCCCGACAGAGGGGGTTCTCATTGTCTCAGGGGCCCCCGAGTGGCGCAAGAGGCACTTGTATCCGCCCCTGGGGGGGGGGGGGACAGGTGAGGGTAATTTTAGGAAAGAACAAAATATATAAAAAGTTAAACAAAGTGGTCAAAATCCGGTGGTTAACACAATTGGGGGTAGGTAGGATGGGCCCTCGATTTGTAATAGACCCTTTCCAGGGGCCTGGACAAATTTCCATGGGTCTAGTCGTCGCTCCAGGGGCCCTGGTCGTTCATCCATGAATCTCCAGATGGGCCTTCCAAGCAGTGCGGATCCAGGGGGGGGGGGGGTCACGGGGGTCATGACCGACACCCCCCCCCCCCCTTGGGCCATGGGGGCACCACCGCGCCGTGGGGGCACCACACCGGGCCGTGGGGGCACCACCGCGCCTTGAGGGCACCACAGCGCCGGGGCACCACCAAAATAATGCCACAAAATCCGCGCCGCATTCAGTGCTCTTTGAACCAAGGGCACCACCGCGCCAGTGTACCAGGGACACCACCGCGCCCGTGAACCAAGGGCACCACCGCGCCAGTGTACCAGGGACATCACCGCGCCCGTGAACCAAGGGCACCACCGCGCCGGTGTGCCAGGGGCACCATCGTGACGGTAGGCGGCACTGTGGGGCGAGGGGAGACACCGGGGCACTGTGCCTTCTTGAATACAGGAGGGAAAACAATGGTCTGGTGCCGCCATGAAATCAGAAGCATTGGTCGCTGAAGAAAAAATCGCGAAATGATGCTAAATTAAAATTGCTAAATTATGCCAAAAAAATGCTCCTTCATGCCTCCCGTCCCTTGGGCTATGAAGGGGCACCAACGTGGCTTATACCAGAGGCAACAACGTATCGAACTCGAGGGGTTCCTTGGGCTGATGCATATAGATTATAGAACCTTTCGATTTTTTAGAGCCTAGTTATCCAGGCAAAAACAAAATAAAGCAAAAAATACCGCGCCGCTACGTGGCGCAAATCAATCAGTGCTCTTTTCCAGTACACAAGGGTCTAATATAGACTACACACTGGCGGCCGCAGGGGGGATATGGGGCCATGGCCCCACTTTTGGCCTTAAATGGGGGGTAACATGTCTTTTGACACCACCTTTTGCTCCAGACATATTTCCTTGTTTTTACCCTGCATGCTGGTTCCAATAGCAAAAATGTGTTATCCAACCCGCTCAAAACCTCAAATTTTGGCGCCGCTTCGCGGCGCAATAACAGCTTATCGCATACATAAGATTTGCTGCTAGTAAAAAACGGCTTTCAACCCCCCCCCCCCCCCTGGTCACGAACCTCGACTTCACTCTTGGTCAATTCTTCATCAGCTGTCTGCAGGGCCGCCCTTGACTGTACAAATAATCTATTTTAGCACCATCCGCGGCACTTTAAATGATATAAAGGGTACGACTGATATTGCAAATACCTATAGCCAACGTTGTCAATTAACACACAAAAAAATGCTGAAATAGGGGCACCCCTCAAAATATAGTGGAGCAAATCCATTGAGTTTTAAAATTTGGGTATAGGTAGGGGCACCACTGCAATTGATGACCCCCCCCCCCCCCCCCCCCTTGAATATTTTCTGGATCCGCCCCTGCTTTCAAGGGTCCCGGTCGACCCTCTATAGATAGGTGCCCCGGTCGATCCTCGAGGAGCCCAGCCCAGCCGAGCCGACCTTCCACGGTCCCCGGTCGACCCTCTATAGGTGCCACGGTCGATCCTCGAGGAGCCCAGCCTTGCTGAACCGACCTTCCACGGTCCCCGGTCGACCCTCTATAGGTGCCACGGTCGATCCTCGAGGAGTCCAGCCCAGCCTTGCTGAGCCGACCTTCCACGGTCCCCGGTCGACCCTCTATAGGTGCCACGGTCGATCCTCGAGGAGCCCAGCCCAGCCTAGCTGAGCCGACCTTCCACGGTCCCCGGTCGCCCCTCTATAGGTGCTACGGTCGATCCTCGAGGAACCCAGCCTTGCTGAGCCGACCTTCCACGGTCCCAGGTCGACCCTCTATAGGTGCCCCGGTCGATCCTCGAGGAGCCCAGCCCAGCCAAGCTGAGCCGACCTTCCACGGTCCCCGGTCGACCCTCTATAGGTGCCACGGTCGATCCTCGAGGAGCCCAGCCTTGCTGAACCGACCTTCCACGGTCCCCGGCCGACCCTCTATAGGTGCCACGGTCGATCCTCGAGGAGCCCAGCCTTGCTGAGCCGACCTTCCACGGTCCCCGGTCGACCCTCTATAGGTGCCCCGGTCGATCCTCGAGGAGCCCAGCCCAGCCTAGCTGAGCCGACCTTCCACGGTCCCCGGTCGACCCTCTATAGGTGCCACGGTCGATCCTCGAGGAGCCTAGCCTTTCTGAGCCGACCTTCCACGGTCCCCGGTCGACCCTCTATAGGTGCCCCGGTCGATCCTCGAGGAGCCCAGCCCAGCCTAGCTGAGCCGACCTTCCACGGTCCCCGGTCGACCCTCTATAGGTGCCACGGTCGATCCTCGAGGAGCCCAGCCTTGCTGAACCGACCTTCCACGGTCCCCGGTCGACCCTCTATAGGTGCCACGGTCGATCCTCGAGGAGCCCAGCCTTGCTGAGCCGACCTTCCACGGTCCCCGGTCGACCCTCTATAGGTGCCACGGTCGATCCTCGAGGAGCCCAGCCTTGCTGAGCCGACCTTCCACGGTCCCCCGTCGACCCTCTATAGGTGCCCCGGTCGATCCTCGAGGAGACCAGCCAAGCCTTGCTGAGCCGACCTTCCACGGTCCCCGGTAGACCCTCTATAGGTGCCCCGGTCGATCCTCGAGGAGCCCAGCCCAGCCTTCCGAGCCGACCTTCCACGGTCCCCGGTCGACCCTCTATAGGTGCCACGGTCGATCCTCGAGGAGCCCAGCCCAGCCTTCCTGACCCGACCTTCCAGGATCCCCGGCCGACCCTCCAATGAATGATGTATTACCCCTGTTATCACATGGTACTCGAAATAGGGCCCGGGGCACATACGGCCAAAGGGGCACGTACTCACTTTCAGGGGGGGGGGGGGGGCAATTGCCCTGTTTGCCCCCCCCCCCCTTGGGCACGCTATGACTTTGTCGGCATCAATGGCACCATTGCGGCTAGATAGAAGACACGACAACCCTGTCTGACTGACGCGTTCAAGACTCAATGGTAGACGCCCTCTGGCCGGGCCAAAATGTCCGAACGGACCCATTACAACTGCCGATATCTGCCTTTATGGGTGGGGTACATCAACATGGACCGTACCATATTGAAACCCGGCCTCAAGCTACCTCGGTTCCGACACCTTCCTTCAGTTAGCATGGATTGCGCAATACTGATTTAATTACAGTGATGAAAAACAGCGGGGAATTACATAAGGATAAGAATATAAGAGGTAAGAAGGACATACCTATATGAAAGGTTCCATCGTTATAACCACATGTCATTATAGCGACCTTTTGTCAGAACAAAGCGAATATCACGCCAGCCGGCCGCGGGTGGAGCATCCTAGAGAGAGTCCAGTGACCCCCGCGCCGCCACCAGCGGTGCCCGCTCACGGCCTTACCTGCACCTGCCACCTGTCACCTGTCCATGGTCACACCGAGTCCCCACGATCACAGCACACTCCAGACCGCTCGCCTGCGGCCTGGACTCGCGTCAGCACCCACCCCGACTCCGTTCGGCACCGGTGCCGGCGTGCCTTCCTGCAGAGTGCTGAGTCGCGTGACACAGCTCAGCGCGCACCTCACCTGGCCCCTACCGGCGGCGACTGCCCGCCCGCCGCCGCCCGCCGCCGCCCGGCCCGCCAGCAAGGCCGTGGGCGGGGCTGCGGACACGGCGGCGGCGCCGGACCGCGGCGCACAGTGGATCAGTGCCGGCCGCCAGGCAGCAAAACTGCACACGCCACCCACGAGCCACGAGGAAAACGGGGCACAGTGAAGGGTGCCGCGGGTACCTGTCAAGGTCGGGAAAGTATGTCAGGACCAGTGTACCGCACCTTGGGAAATTTCCCAATATCTTGGGAAATGAGCTTCAATCTTGGGATCTTGGGATTTGGTCTCCAATCTTGGGAAATTATCCAACTTCAACAAACTCATAATTGTATCTTGCTGACGCCCAAAAAGGTACCTAAGATATGTTATTTTGATTTATATTTTACTTTTTGATTGAATGCGATTATTTGCCTTTAAATCTATAACTTTTTTGGCTTAGTTCATAAAGTTCTTGATATGTTAGGGAACACACCTGGCCTTTAGGGTTCCTGATATGTTAGGATTCTGCTTATCGTCTTTTGTTGACACAACATATGCCTATGCATTGGTGTTCGTCAGACGGAAGATAGCCAGCGTCGGCTTGTATAAAGCCGGAGTATTTTCCTTGATACTCTTCTAGGTGGACATGGGAGACCGGGGATGCATCAATTTTCACATTTACCTTCTTAGCCGTCGACTCGTATACGATATTTGAAATCAGACACTTATGTAAGAAAAGTGTGTCTTCCCTACCAAAATACATATTCATTTGTATTCTAACGAAGTATGAATAGGTACAGCGACAATTTTAAGACAGCTCTCAAGTGATGCATTTAACCCCGCTACCGGGGCAGGTTGCATCTACCCCCTGGAACGTAAAAAATGAATGGCAAATCGTACTCATATTGAAAACGTTTTTGTATTGGTCACTGTATTATATACCAGTAAAACGCCATGTTGGGCGATGACCGAGCGAGCGCGCTCTGGTAAAGCTAAAACAGGTTTGAAATATGAAACGGTAGGGGACCACACATGTCCGTGAAGTTAGCCAACAGCCAACAAAACGGAAATTTGCAACGGCCGAATGGTTCGCCTAAAATACGAATGTAGGTCAAGTCGCATACGAGGATCACGAATCTGATGTTATTTTTAATGCCAAGGTCATAGGTCAAGGTCAAATTCGTAAAGAAGGTTGTGTACCCTTATGTACCCTTTTTACGTACAAACAGTACACCGCACGGCCTCGCAATGGCCATCATTCGAAAATGTGGCACAAAATGAAGGTGGAGTTTTCCTCGGAATTTCGATTAAGGTCACCCAAGGTCACCAATCATGGTAAAACTATCAAAATCAACCAAAATCGACCTTATGTACCTTTTTACGGACAAATGGTGCTTTGCAGTTTTTTTTTTAATGGCACCATTCGAAAGAACGTCTCAACATGAAGGTGGGGTTTTCCTCTGAATTTCTATTTAGGTCACCCAAGGTCACCCATCAAGGTCAAACTATCAAAATCAACCAAAATCGACCTTATGTGCTTTTTTACGGACAAACGGTGCTTTGCACGTTTTTTTTAACAGACACCATTCGAAAGATCGCCACAAAATGAAGGTGGGTTTTTCCTTGCAATTTATTTTTCGGTCACCCAAGGTCACCCATCAAGGTCAAACTATCAAAATCAATCAAAATCGACCTTATGTACCCTTTTACGGACAAACGGTGCTTTGCACGTTTTTTTTAATGGCACCGTTCGAAAGAGCGCCTCATAATGAAGGTGGGGTTTTCCTCGGAATTTCGATTAAGGTCACCCAAGGTCACCCATCAAGGTCAAACTATAAAAATCAACCAAAATCGACCTTATGTACCTTGTTACGGACAAACGGTGCTTTGCACGTTTTTTTAATGGCACCATTCGAAAGAGCACCTCAAAATGAAGGTGGGGTTTTCCTCGGAATTTCGATTTAGGTCACCCAAGGTCACCCATCAAGGTCAAATTATCCAAATCAATCAAAATCTACCTTATGTACCTTTTTTACGGATAAACAGTACCCAACCGTACGGCCTCATAATGGCTACCATTCGAAAGAGCGGCTTCAAATGAAGGTGGGGTTGTCCTCGGAATTTCGACTTATGTCACCCAAGGTCATCCATCAAGGTCAAACTAACAAAATCAACCAAAATCGACATTATTTACCTTTTTACGGACAAATGGTGCTTTGCACGTTTTTTTAAAAAATGGTATCATTCGAAAGAGCGCCTCAAAATGAAGGTGAGGTTTCCTCGGAATTTCTATTTAGGTCACCCAAGGTCACATATAAAGGTCAAACTATCAAAATCAATCAAAATCGACCCTATGTACCGTTTTACGGACAAACAGTGCTTTGCACGGTTTTTTAATGGCACCATTCGAAAGAGCGCCTCCAGATGAAGGTGGCGTTTTCCTCGGAATTTCGATTAAGGGGACACAAGGTCACCCATCAAGGTCAAACTATCAAAATGAACCAAAATCGACCTTATGTACCTTTTTAAGGATAAACGGTACACCGTAAGGCCTCGCAATGGCTACCATTTGAAAGAGCGGCTCAAAATGAAAGTGGGGTTTTCCTCGGAATTTCTATTTAGGTCACCCAAGGTCACCCATCGGCCATCAAGGTCAAACTATAAAAATCAACCAAAATCGACCTTACGACCTTGGTGGGTGACCTTGGGTGACATAACTCGAAATTCCGAGGAAAACCCCACCTTCATTTTGATGGGTGGCCTTGGGTGAACTAAATCGAAATTCCGAGGAAAACCCCACCTTCATGTTGAGGCGCTCTTTCGAATGGTGCAATTAAAAAAACCTGCAAAGCACCGATTGTCCGTAAAAAGGTGCATAAGGTCGATTTTGATTGATTTTGATAGTTTGACCTCGATGGGTGACCTTGGGTGACCTTAATCGAAATTCCGACAAAACCCTACCTTTATTTTCAGCCGCTCTTTCGAATGGTGGCCATTGCGAGGCCGTACGGTGTACCGTTTATCCGTTAAAAGGTACATAAGGTCGATTTTGATTTATTTTTATAGTTTGACCTTGATGGATGAACTTGGGTGACCTAAATCAAAATTCCGAGGAAAACCCCACCTTCATTTTGAGGTGCTCTTTCCAATGATGGCATGTAAAAAACGTGCAAAGCACCGTTTGTCCGTAAAAAGGTACATAAGGTCGATTTTGGTAGATTTTGATAGTTTGACCTTGATCTTGGGTGACCTTAATCGAAATTCCGAGGAAAACCCCACATTCATTTTGTGCCGCTCTTTCGTATGGTGGCCATTGCGAGGCCGTACGGTGTACCGTTTATTTGTAAAAAGGTACATAAGGGTACACAACCAACTTTACTCATTTGACCTTGACCTATGACCTTGATATTAAAAATAAAATCAGATTCGTGATCCTCGTATGCGACTTGACCTACATGCGTATTTAAGGCAAACATCGCAAACATTAGCGCGCAAATGGCAAACATTGCGCGCCACGCAGTCAGCTGATTTTTTCGCGTCTACGAAGAATGCAACCTATATCGTTCGACCACATATTATTGGTTTATTTTACGAAGTAAATACCAGACAATTGTTTTAAAAAATGGCATAATATTCTTCCTACTTAAGAAACAGTAGGAAGATTTTTCCATTTTTTCCTTCTTGTTGGCTAACTTCACGGCTGTTGGCCGTGCAGTTGGCCAACAGCCAGATTTGGAAACACTTTTATAGTTTGACCTTGATGGGTGACCTTGGGTTACCTAAATCGAAATTCCGAGGAAAACCTCACTTTCATTTTGAGCCGCACCTTCGAATGGTGGCCATTGCGAGGCCGTGCGGTGTACGTTTGTCCGTACAAAGGTACATAAGGTCGATTTTGATTGATTTTGAACGTTTGACCTTGATGGGTAAAACCTCGATTTGGAGCGATCGTCGCTTTCGGAAGCGACGCATGTTATTTTTTTTTGTTGCAATTATGTGAAGCACCTCGGTCTTCAGAGTTCAAGGTAAGGTTAAGTTGAAATCATGAATTACGAGCGAGCGCGAAGCGCTCGCTTGTCCTTCCGTAGTATATGGGAAAAATATGATTATGAGCGGCCCGACCCGGCCCGGCCGACCCGTGGCGACGCATTTGAGAAGCTCATATCTCTGCAACCACTCGTCCGATTGACAAGCGGACTTCATTGCTGAGCAGCCCCATCTAACCTACCCTCTTTGAGACCAGTGCCGACTCATGTGTGTGACTACCACTGCGCGTGGCGCGTGGCGCGTGAGGGGTGTTGAAAAGTGTTTTCTCGCAAAAACTCTGCAAAGGCTGAGCCGATTGTGTGCAAATTTGGTGTGTGGTTAGGAACCCCTCAACCGCCAGTTTCCCACAAGTCAGGGGTGGGGTGCCTCTGTACGTGCGCACATGCACACCCCTATTCTATATCTCTGGAACGACCGAGCCGATTGTGTTCACATTTGGTGTGTGGTTAGGGACCTCTCAGCCTCCACTTTCCCACGAGTCAAAGGTGGGTGCCTCTGCACATGCGCCCGTGCGCACCCTTTTCTTGTATCTCAGAACTACTTGCCCGATCAAGTTGAAATTCCCCATACATTTCCTTCGCGCTCGCTCGTTCATCGCCAACTACGGCGCCTTACTGGTCTTATGGCATTACAATGATCTGGGAGTTATGCTAAGTTTGTCTCATTTTCATGGCAATAATAATGCACTTTTGTGAAAACTTCCTGCCTTGCCCATGTTATCAATATTATCCACACTTCCAGGGTATTGTGTTTGTATGCATTTAACCTGTAAACACCCCTTCTTAAATGCAGCCTAACCGTGCCCCACACACTGTCACACACCTGGCAGCTTGTGTGTGGTTATTTTTATTTTTTATCC
>JAXIVJ010015915.1:0-30278 GCA_036785665.1 Chirona hameri
TGGCAAGCTTTTTACTCCAAGTGGGTGGGGGGAGGGGAAAAACATACTTTTGCCCCCAGACTTTTCGTTGGGGAGGCAATTGCCCATTTTGCCGTCCCCCCCTGGATCCGCCTCTGCGGACGCTGACGATACTAAAACAATAGCGTGACTATACTTTGTACTAAACAACTCACTTTTGCAAAGTAGTACATGCACAGCTAGGATAGGCTAAGTGTAGAAAAACTTATCGCTTCAACCCACCATTTCAACATCGTCATATAGTAGCCGTAGCCATAGTTTATGTAGAAACAGACATAACCTACATACATACATTATACAACTGGTCAGTGACTGAACAGGGTTTTCATATTTTCCCTCATACAAAAACAGGTACAAGTAGGTCACCATGTTCTTCCAACGAATCTAAGCTACAACCTATTTCAACGGCAGGGGATCCATTCTGTCCCTGGAAAGTCTAATATAAGGCCGAAGGCCGGACTTTACAATGTACAGACAGCAGTGTGTCTGGACTGCACCATATACAGTAGTGCGTACTCTGCCAGCCAGATCAGAGTGTAGCTGTACCCGCGCTACATTCAGAGAGTGCAGGCTGTCGCTGAGGCTGTCGCTGCCGGATCAGAGTGTAGCAGTACCCGCGCTACATTCGGGAGTGCAGGCTGTCGCTGAGGCTGCCGCTGTCGGATCAGAGTGTAGCTGTACCCGCGCTACATTCGGGAGTGCAGGCTGTCGCTGAGGCTGTCGCTGTCGGATCAGAGTGTAGCTGTACCCGCGCTACATTCGGGAGTGCAGGCTGTCGCTGAGGCTGTCGCTGCCGGATCAGAGTGTAGCAGTACCCGCGCTACATTCGGGAGTGCAGGCTGTCGCTGAGGCTGTCGCTGTCGGATCAGAGTGTAGCCGTACCCGCGCTACATTCGGGAGTGCAGGCTGTCGCTGAGGCTGCCGCTGTCGGATCAGAGGTGTAGCCGTACCCGCGCTACATTCGGGAGTGCAGGCTGTCGCTGAGCCCGCTGAGGCTGCCGCCTGTCGGATCAGAGTGTAGCCGTACCCGCGCTCGCTGTCGGATCAGAGTGTAGCAGTACCCGCGCTACATTCGGGAGTGCAGGCTGTCGCTGAGGCTGCCGCTGTCGGATCAGAGTGTAGCCGTACCCGCGCTCGCTGTCGGATCAGAGTGTAGCAGTACCCGCGCTACATTCGGGAGTGCAGACTGTCGCTGAGGCTGCCGCTGTCGGATCAGAGTGTAGCCGTACCCGCGCTCGCTGTCGGATCAGAGTGTAGCAGTACCCGCGCTACATTCGGGAGTGCAGGCTGTCGCTGAGGCTGCCGCTGTCGGATCAGAGTGTAGCTGTACCCGCGCTACATTCGAGAGTGCAGGCTGTCGCTGAGGCTGTCGCTGTCGGATCAGAGTGTAGCCGTACCCGCGCTACATTCGGGAGTGCAGGCTGTCGCTGAGGCTGTCGCTGTCGGATCAGAGTGTAGCAGTACCCGCGCTACATTCGGGAGTGCAGGCTGTCGCTGAGGCTGCCGCTGTCGTCCGACCGCTGGATGTTGACCACCAGTACCTGTTCCTCCTCGACCTCCCGGTCCAGATCCGACAGCTGCCGCTCCATCTCCGACAGGTCACGCTCAAACCCGTACAGATTAGGGTCAAGGTCACGGCTGACGTACGGCGGAGTTCGTCCAATGCGTTCGCTCAGGTCACGGGTCGGGTCAGAGCAGCCGTGACCCTGGCCGGACTCCCTGCACGGCTTCTCCCGATATCTGCCACTCAGACCCTGACTTGGCTCTCGGTACCGGCTCTGGCACCGACTCTGGCTTTGGCCATGATTCCGGCTTTGGCTTCGGCTCCGACTTTCTTCCCGGCTCTGGCTCTGGCTTTGGATATGGTTCCGGCTATGGCTTCGGCTCCGACTTTGGTCCCGGCTCTGGCTTTGGATATTGTTCCGGCTATGGCTTCTGCTACGACTCTGGTCCCGGTTCCGGCTCTGGCTCCTGCTCCGACTCTGACTCCGGCCTCGGCTTGGGCTTCGGCTCCGGCTCCGACCCCGGGTATGGTCACTGCCGCGATCTCCACGCCAGATTATTGCCTGTTGGATCCAGAAACGATGGTTAAGATTAAACGACCATCATTCAGGATCGCACTTTTCACCTTTAATATAGCTTCTCATCCATACATTAAGCTCAATCCATATATTAAGCAAGTCCATAAGTAAAAACGCAAGAAGTGCATATTTCTGTAAACCTTAGTAATATGCAAATTCCGAATGCAAGCAATTCACTGCATCATTGTGGTGCATTGGTAGTTGCTTGGTAGCAACGCGGAAGGACTAACGTTCACAAATATCTTTGAAAACAACTATCTATTGCTTTTACACCATTGTTTCCAAACTGTTAACAATCTCCTCCATGTTGTGGTGTTTTGGCACTTTTTGGTCTGTCTTGGCGTTGTGCCCTAATTGATGCCCTAGCCCCTAACGGAAATCAATTATGATTGAGCTTGGGATAAATGATGATTTAACATGCAAATGAAAATTAATACCTACAAACATTTAAAAACAGACATGCAGGAGTCTGTTTGGGTCGTACCTGGCTGGTGGCTCCGTGGTGATTTTCTCGTAGCTGATTGGCTGAACAGTGTCTTGGCTCTAACGACATGGCACGTCGGCGCTGATCGGTCGAGCAGTGCTGTCGGTCTGACGTCATGCCAGGCTCCTGATTGGCGTAGCTGTGTCGCCTCTCTGACGTCATCCACTGCTGGTGGTAACCTGGGCCGTGCGACTGGTCCGACGGCTCACGCCAGGCATCAGCGGCTGTATTATTTCGCCTCAGTGACGTCATACGACGCTCCTGATTGGTGGAGCTGCGTCGTTCTCGTGACGTCATTGGAGTCGCCTGTTCTCCGCCGGTGACCTGCTGCAGTCGGGAGACTGAGCTGGCGGCTCCAGCGGGCTGAACCACAGCCGGCGTAGACACCCAGGCCACCTGCAGGCACGGTAAATAGAATATTAGGTAGCGCCGAGTGCCGGCCTTCAACACAGGCCTATGTGTACCACTTGTTTCAGCTGATTTTTTGCAAGCTAAAAAAGTAGATTATGGATATCAAAGCAAAATAACTATTTTCCTAGTTTTGTAGATTGATATACAAAAGAAGTCAAGCCATTAGGATATTAATCCTATTTAGAGAAAGATAAGTTCAGCGCGGTGGCTCTTCCAAATAACTGCGTTATGAAAAATAGGATGTTTTGGAAAGAACTTTTAAGACATATCTGAAATGAAAAATGAATACTTTATCTAAAAACGCTCATAAGTAACAAAAATAACAGTGACAAGAACAATAAATCAGCTTTCTAAAAAACAACACATTCATGAAGTGCTTAGCATTTTCTTTAAGCTTCAACAATTTATATTTAAAAAACGGGAAGTAGTCGTGGCTGGATATTACCATATCTGATGTCAAATTTAATTTTCTTTTAAATGAAGCATTACACGTTCGGCAAATTTGGAAACATCA
Organism: Chirona hameri; assembly: GCA_036785665.1. Taxonomy (NCBI): domain Eukaryota; kingdom Metazoa; phylum Arthropoda; class Thecostraca; order Balanomorpha; family Balanidae; genus Chirona; species Chirona hameri. Next base: position 3,509 of record JAXIVJ010015915.1, read on the forward strand.
TAGCGTTTTTGGCATTAAAACAAAGTGATGTGAAACTTTTTGGGGTAGTGTAGCCATTTTGGGAAAACCAGAAAGTGTCGTGGCTAGAAAAAATACAGCAAGAACACAATTATTAGAACTTTGATACGACATAAATAAGCTTCAATACAATTTGAAACAAAGGTGTAAAAATTAACTTCAAAGTTAGGCGATTACTTATTTTACTGTACTGACACTCATAGCGGTGTTTTGAGAGCAGGTGCATAGTTTGATCTGGAGCATAGACCAATCAACGACGGGAAAAGTTGTTGCTGATTGGTCGACGCTTCTGATAACACTGCACACGTTCCCTAGAGAACATCGCCAGTGATCATAACTTCTCGAGTCCTCGCCATGCTTTGCAGTGTTTTTATGCATAGCTGAGCGCCACTCATTGTCACTTGCGCGCCACTTGCTTTGAGACGCTTTGGCAACTTGAGTATATCTAGTATTCTCCAGCGTATACGTTCCCTGTATTAGCTGAATAGCATTTACCCCCCTGGCTCCGGGCCTGACATCTGTCTACCCTGGGGTGCTGATTGGGGTGGGCTGCTGCCTGCAGGCAAGGGGGCGCCAACCTCTGACGTCATGCGAAAATTCCAATCAGCTGTACGGTTAAGCTGTTTCTCGAATTTACACCATATGTAGTTTATACTAGACATGGTTTAATTTATCCTCAAAATCATACCAAAATCTCAGTTTAACTGAACTATGGTTCCTATCAAATACCAGATTACTCCTTCCAGACGTGACGTCAGACGTGACGCAATCCATAATAAAACCACAATAATAAGTCCATTTTATTTTTTATTAGTTTATTTACTGCCCATGCACAGCCGTAAGCCTACATATTATGTATGAATGTATGTATGCATGCATGTATGTACCTGTTTGTGTATGTATGTATGCATTTACAAATACATCCGTCACAGTATAGGACTGCTTATCGGATATTTACCGAGACCACTATTTAGTATTGACTGCACCATTTAACTGGCAACCCACCTGACTGAGCAGCAGGGCGGCGCTGCACCATTTAACTGGCAACCCCCTGACTGAGCAGCAGGGCGGTGCTGCACCAGTTGACTAGCGTCCCACCTGACTGATCAGCAGGGCGGCGCTGCACCACTTGACTAGCAACCCACCTGACTGAGCAGCAGGGCGGCGCTGCACCAATTGACTAGTAACCCACCTGACTGAGCAGCAGGGCGGCGCTGCACCACTTGACTAGTAACCCACCTGACTGAGCAGCAGGGCGGTGCTGCACCAGTTGACTAGCGTCCCACCTGACTGATCAGCAGGGCGGCGCTGCACCACTTGACTAGCGTCCCACCTGACTGAGCAGCAGGGCGGCGCTGCACCACTTGACTAGCGTCCCACCTGACTGAGCAGCAGGGCGGCGCTGCACCACTTGACTAGCGTCCCCACCTGACTGAGCAGCAGAGCGGTGCTGCACCAGTTGACTAGCGTCCCACCTGACTGAGCAGCAGGGCGGCGCTGCACCAGTTGACTAGCGTCCCACCTGACTGAGCAGCAGGGCGGCGCTGCACCAGTTGACTAGCGTCCCACCTGACTGATCAGCAGGGCGGTGCTGCACCAGTTGACTAGTAACCCACCTGACTGAGCAGCAGGGCGGCGCTGCACCACTTGACTAGTAACCCACCTGACTGAGCAGCAGGGCGGCGCTGCACCACTTGACTAGTAACCCACCTGACTGAGCAGCAGGGCGGCGCTGTCGGACAGCGCCAGCCGCCAGCCGAGCGGCGTCGGCCTGCTTCGCCTACCGCGACCACAGACCACAGATAGAGGCCGCCAGCGGGTCAGCAGCATCAGCAAGCAGCGCGAACACGGAGAGCACCAGCAGCGCGCGTCCAGCAGGCCGGCTTCTGTACGGCCCAGCAGCTCCAGGGGAGGACCTGGACACCTAGCGGAAGACATCGGAGGGGTGGTGTGAGGGGTGGTGTGGGTGGGTGGGTGCGTGCGTGCGTGCGTGCGTGCGTGCGTGCGTGCGTGCGTGCGTGTGTGCGTGCGTGTGTGTGTGTGTGTGTGTGTGTGTGTGTGTGTGTGTGTTGTGTGTGTGTGTGTGTGTGTGTGTGGTGTGTGTGTGTGTGTGTGTGTGTGTGTGTGGTGTGTGTGTGTGTGTGTGTGTGTGTGTGTGTGTGTGTGTCTTGTCTGTCGTCTTTTTTTCTTCTTCTTCTTATATCCTCTACACCACCTGTTTTGTAGTGCATTTCCTCATGAGGCAACATCAATATCGTGAGGATTTAGATTCGGGCACATATATGAGCCGTCCGACGCAAACAGTGCGCGCAGCTGATAACATCCAGCACGACACTGTTGACAGGCTGGAACGAGCTGATTCGGGCACATATATGAGCCGTCCGACGCAAAACACTGCACAGCTGATAACAGCCCAGCACGACACTGTTGACGAGCTGGAACGAGCTGTACCCCACCACTGCGCAGCTGATAACATCCCAGCACGACACTGTTGGACAGGCTGAACGAGCTGATTCGGGGCACATATATTGAGCCGTCCGACGCAAACACTGCTACAGCTGATAACATCCAGCACGACACTGTTGACAGGCTGAACGAGCTGATTCGGGCACATATATGAGCCGTCCGACGCAAACACTGCACAGCTGATAACATCCAGCACGACACTGTTGACAGGCTGAACGAGCTGATTCGGGCACAATATATGAGCCGTCGACGCAAACACTGCACAGCTGATAACATCCCAGCACGACACTGTTGACAGGCTGAACGAGCTGATTCGGGCACATATATGAGCCGTCCGACGCAAACACTGCACAGCTGATAACATCCCAGCACGACACTGTTGACAGGCTGAACGAGCTGATTCGGGCACATATATGAGCCGTCCGACGCAAACACTGCACAGCTGATAACATCTCAGCACGACACTGTTGACAGGCTGAACGAGCTGTACCCAACCGAGCAATGACGGCACAACGATATTAGACAGCTATCACGGTCTAGATACTAACGTGTACGGTGTACCCTAACATCGCACTTCCATCAGCGATCATCCGATACACCAGAACCATCCGATACACCAGAAACATCCGATACACCAGAACCATCCGATACACCAGAACCATCCGATACACCAGAACCATCCGATACACCAGAACCATCCGATACACCAGAACCATCCGATACACCAGAACCATCCGATACACCAGAACCATCCGATACACCAGAAACATCCGATACACCAGAACCATCCGATACACCAGAAACATCCGATACACCAGAACCATCCGATACACCAGAACCATCCGATACACCAGAATTATCCGATACACCAGAAACATCCGATACACCAGAACCATCCGATACACCAGAATCATCCGATACACCAGAACCATCCGATACACCAGAACCATCCGATACACCAGAACCATCCGATACACCAGAACCATCCGATACACCAGAACCATCCGATACACCAAGAACCATCCGATACATCAAGAACCATCCAATACACCAGAACCATCCGATACACCAGAATTATCCGATACACCAGAAACATCCGATACACCAGAACCATCCGATACACCAGAACCATCCGATACACCAGAACCATCCGATACACCAGAACCATCCGATACACCAGAAACATCCGATACACCAGAACCATCCGATACACCAGAACCATCCGATACACCAGAACCATCCGATACACCAGAATCATCCGATACATCAAGAACCATCCAATACACCAGAACCATCCGATACACCAGAAACATCCGATACACCAGAACCATCCGATACACCAGAACCATCCGATACACCAGAACCATCCGATACACCAAGAACCATCCGATACATCAAGAACCATCCAATACACCAGAACCATCCGATACACCAGAATTATCCGATACACCAGAAACATCCGATACACCAGAACCATCCGATACACCAGAATCATCCGATACACCAGAACCATCCGATACACCAGAACCATCCGATACACCAGAACCATCCGATACACCAGAACCATCCGATACACCAAGAACCATCCGATACACCAGAACCATCCGATACACCAGAATTATCCGATACACCAGAAACATCCGATACACCAGAACCATCCGATACACCAGAATCATCCGATACACCAGAACCATCCGATACACCAGAACCATCCGATACACCAGAATTATCCGATACACCAGAAACATCCGATACACCAGAACTATCCGATACACCAGAATCATCCGATACACCAGAACCATCCGATACACCAGAACCATCCGATACACCAGAACCATCCGATACACCAGAATTATCCGATACACCAGAAACATCCGATACACCAGAATTATCCGATACACCAGAAACATCCGATACACCAGAACCATCCGATACACCAGAACCATCCGATACACCAGAACCATCCGATACACCAGAACCATCCGATACACCAGAACCATCCGATTCACCAGAATCATCCGATACACCCCGAACCATCCGATACACCAGAATTATCCGATACACCAGAATTATCCGATACACCAGAATCATCCGATACACCAGAACCATCCGATACACCGGAATCCGATACACCAGAACCATCCGATACATCAGCGATCATCCGATACACCAGAACCATCCGATACACCAGAACCGCCCGATACACCAGAACCATCTGATACACCAGAATCATTCGATACACCAGAACCATCCGATACACCAGAACCATCCGATACACCAGAAACATCCGATACACCAGAACCATCCGATACACCAGAATTATCCGATACACCAGAATCATCTGATACACCCCGAACCATCCGATACACCAGAATTATCCGATACACCAGAAACATCCGATACACCAGAATCATCCGATACACCAGAATCATCCGATACACCAGAACCATCTGATACACCAGAATCATCCGATACACCAGAACCATCCGATACACCAGAATCATCCGATACACCAGAACCATCCGATACACCAGAATCATCCGATACACCAGAATCATCCGATACACCAGAACCATCCGATACACCAGAATCATCCGATACACCAGAACCATCCGATACACCAGAACCATCCGATACACCAGAACCATCCGATACACCAGAACCATCCGATACACCAGAACCATCCGATACACCAGAATCATCCGATACACCAGAGCCATCCGATACACCAGCACCATCCGAAACACCAGAACCATCCGATACACCAGAACCATCCGATACACCAGAATCATCCGATACAACTGAATCATCCGATACACCAGAACCATCCGATACACCAGAATCATCCGATACACCAGAACTATCCGATACACCAGAATCATCCGATACACCAGAACCATACGATACACCAGAATTATCCGATACACCAGAACCATCCGATACACCAGAATCATCCGATACGCCCAGAACCATCCGATACACCAGAACAATCCTACAATGACGAGCGATATATCCTACTTGACAGCGGACTGCCAGTTGGCACTGCAGGTCACCAACCCTTGCCAACCCTCGCTAACAGCGGGACCCGATGTCCCGCTGTGTTCTACTGATGACCCGACAGCAGAACACAGATGTCAATACACAGAGAACCGCTTCTCAGGGGACCACTTCCGCGCCAGGAGCGAAGTACTCTCTGATATCTCTCGAGTCCCCTGCCCTACCCGAGCCTCTTGTACCTGGTCTGGGGGCACCCGACGAGCCTCGGATATCACCCGCTCGGGCAGCAGCTCCCCGGCTGCCCCGACCCCTCGCTCCTCCCCACGCCCGCCACAGAGGCACTCTGCGAAAACCCAGGTGGACCTGACCCGCCGCTAACGCCACCCGCGGCCGACCGCGACCCGGCTAGCCTCCCCGGCAGCCCGACAGATGGCAGAATCGGACTCGTGGCACTCACTGAGTCCTCCCGCTGACCACCCCTCTCTCCAGATGCCAGAGCTATCAGGGATGGAGGGCTGACCTCTGACGTGTCAGGCAGGGGCGACTCCAGGCCACCAGCGCCGGGAAGCCGAGCCGCGGCGTTCCGGCCGCCGAGGGGCGCCGACGCCGAGCCAAGAGCAGCGGCCGCAGCGGCAGCCTCGGCGGACCCGCCGCCGGCCGACCGACCGGCCAGCGGTGACACTCGCTGGCGGTGTCTCCTGCAGAGGCGGCGACAGGTGCACCAGATGGACTGTCTCTCGGGCGCAGTCTAGAAGCGACAACTTAGGCCGATTACGCCTCGCCGTACTCGCTGGGCTGACGATCTCCGTTCCGTCCGCTGCGCCACCGCGCCGGGGTCAGGAGTATGAGCCTCGATGCGACGGACCAGGAGAAACCGCCGGGCTGCGCGCATCCACCTCCATGTCGCTGATGATGCCGGGCGGCGCGCCCGCGCCCACCTCCCGAGTACGCCTCTGCACTACTCTCTCCGGGGCAGAATCCATCTGTGCACCCCCGTCTCTCGCCTGAGCGCGCCCCTGCGTGGGTCGGTACTGCGCGCCGGACTCTGACAGGCGCTGCACCGCCTCGGGGACCCCGATCGGGAGCGGCGCCGAGTCACGTGACCGGCACGCGAGGATGTCACCAGACCTGGTGAACACGGAGAAAATGACCCCCTCCTTTTTCAGCCGCAATAGGTCTGAAAACATCGCTTGTCTGCGGGGGGGGGGGGTCAAGGACTCGGACACGTACAGGTCAGACCCCCTCAGCTTGGACTTCGACCGGAACAAAATATATCTGTCGGAGCCGAGCGCCGCCGAGGTAAACCCCGTTAGGACTTTGCCATTCTTCAGCCTAATTTGCGCCTTCACCTGAGTGCGGTCTAGGGAGTGCCTCAGGTACTGTTGTACTATGGACCGGATCAGCTCGGCCGCGTCCTCCCGGCGAGACAGGGCCTGCAGCGCCGGCCCGGAGAAAATTAGGCAGGTCAGCCTTTTCTCCTGTTGCTGGCGGTCCTCGCTGAGCTCAATCTGCTGCAGCCGTCGTCTCAGATCCACCGTCTCCTTCTCCAGCTTCAGGATGTCCAGGTCGGCCGAGTGCTGCCTGTCGGATACCGCCGAGAGCGAGTCCATGGCAAACGACAGCGAATCCTCCAGTGCCACCATACGCCTGTCGTTAGAGTCCTTAATCTCCTTCACACACTTGTCATTTTCGCGCAATATAAAGTCCTTCAGTTCAGCACACAAGTTACTTTGCCCCTCTTGTGTCGGGAACACGCCTTTCGCTTTTTGGACATAGCTGGCCCACTCGCTCACAACACTAACCGCTGACCGGGCTCGCTCGCACCGGCAGACACGCACGCGGAGCGCCGCCTCACGCGTCCGACCCGGCCAAGGTCAGCCGGTCAACTGCCTGTCTGTCGTCTTGCATGCGTGTGTATTTTAAGTGAAAGTCATAGTGTTATCTCCTGACTTCGCCTGTAACCGGTTTTGTGCTTGTTGGTGATTTATCAATAAATAAACAAACAAATTCAGTATCATTTAAAAAAAAACATTTATAATTTTGATTTTTCGAAAAGACAAATGAGTAAGTGTAAGAGAATTGACAATTTGTGCAGGAAAATGTATGTTATGTATTAACCTTTGGCGCCCAGGTAGGCCCATGGCGCCTCCTTTGACGGCGAAAATTCCGCCCCCTTTGTCAGCGTCCCCCCTCCCCTTCAGAAAAATCCTAGATCCGCCCCTGTGCATGTTTGAAGAAACGGCGCCCCAATTTCCCGGAAAAAATGCGCCCTGTTCCCCGGCAAAAAAAACGCCCCTATGCCCAGCCCCCCTTGCAAACAAATCCTGGATCCCTGGAAAAATCCCTGCCCAGCGGTGCGTGGGTTATAACTTATAAAAGTCATAGGTATGTGCAAAATAAATCTCATATATGAATACAAATACTGCAAAAATGAATGTTAAAATAATATAGTCCCAAGGAAGTGTTAGGTGTTCGAGATATGTATGTCAAAGACCAGATACCTGCTTCACGTGCTGCGTCATCGTTCACTGTATATTGTACAACCTGGCTTTGTGCAGCCAAATTGATGCTCTGTGAAGTGAAGAATGGTTTGTGCTTCAGACCTCAGCATCCGTCGGTGTGTCGGTGTGTCGGTGTGTCGGTGTGTTGGTGTGTCAGTGTGTCGGTGTGTCGGTGTCAGTGTGTCGGTGTGTCGGTGTGTCGGTGTGTCGGTGTGTCGGTGTGTCGGTGTGTCAGTGTGTCGGTGTGTCGGTGTGTCGGTGTGTCGGTGTGTCGGTGTGTCGGTGTGTCGGTGTGTCGGTGTGTCGGTGTGTCGGTGTATCAGTGTGTCAGTGTGTCAGTGTGTCGGTGTGTGGGTGTGTCAGTGTGTCAGTGTGTCGGCGTGTCGGCGTGTCGGCGTGTCGGCGTGTCGGTGTGTCGGTGTGTCGGTGTGTGGGTGTGTCAGTGTGTCAGTGTGTCGGTGTGTCGGTGTGTGGGTGTGTCAGTGTGTCGGTGTGTCAGTGTGTCGGTGTGTCGGTGTGTCGGTGTGTCGGTGTGTCGGTGTGTCGGTGTGTCGGTGTGTCGGTGTTGGTATGTCGGTGTCGGTGTGTCGGTGTCGTTGTCGGTGTGTCGGTTTCGGTGTTGGTGTGTCGGGCTACCTTGTCCACCACCTCGTACACGCTGGCCATGCCGCCGCCGGCGTCGGTGACGAGCCTGGCAGAGGAGAGCACCGCCAGGAGACAGGAGCCGGCGAGCGACACCAGGACGGCAGTCAGGAAACCCGCCTGACAACACAAACAACACTGCAGTCAGGAAATCATCCTGCTAATACACAACTGACAACACTGCAGTCAGGAAACCCGCCTGACAACACAAACAACACTGCAGTCAGGAAACCCGCCTGACAACACAAACAACACTGCAGTCAGGAAACCCGCCTGACAACAGAAACAACACTGCAGTCAGGAAACCCGCCTGCTAACACACAACACACAACACTGCAGTCAGGAAACCCGCCTGACAACACAAACAACACTGCAGTCAGGAAACCCGCCTGCTAACACACACCACACAACACTGCAGTCAGGAAACCCGCCTGCTAACACACAACACACAACACTGCAGTCAGGAAACCCGCCTGATAACACACGACACACAACACTGCAGTCAGGAAACCCGCCTGACAACACACAACACACAACACTGCAGTCAGGAAACCCGCCTGCTAACACACACCACACAACACTGCAGTCAGGAAACCCGCCTGCTAACACACACCACACAACACTGCAGTCAGGAAACCCGCCTGCTAACACACAACACACAACACTGCAGTCAGGAAACCCGCCTGATAACACACAACACACAACACTGCAGTCAGGAAACCCGCCTGCTAACACACACCACATAACACTGCAGTCAGGAAACCCGCCTGCTAACACACAACAAACAACACTGCAGTCAGGAAACCCGCCTGACAACACAAACAACACTGCAGTCAGGAAACCCGCCTGATAACACACGACACACAACACTGCAGTCAGGAAACCCGCCTGACAACACACAACAAGCAACACTGCAGTCAGGAAACCCGCCTGCTAACACACACCACACAACACTGCAGTCAGGAAACCCGCCTGCTAACACACAACAAACAACACTGCAGCCAGGAAACCCGCCTGATAACACACGACAAACAACACTGCAGTCAGGAAACCCGCCTGCTAACACACAACAAACAACACTGCAGTCAGGAAACCCGCCTGACAACACACAACAACCAGCAAGAGCAGATTGTTGAAATACTGTGCCGTGACATTGTAGCTCTGCGATGAGTTTAACAAATTATGTGCAATTGTATGTAGGTATGTTACATGTAGGTATGTTATAGCGTATGACATTGTCATACTCTCGGCAGCGCTGAAGCGCATGGGTATGTCTCGCGCCTGCGGCCCTGACGGCATAACCGTCCATATGCTGAGAATGACCTTTCCAGTGGTGGGACCGCACTTGCTGAGGCTCGTAAATTCCTGTATCATGAATTGTGACATGCCCGACCAGTGGAAGGCTGCTACCGTTACGGCTCTCCATAAAAAGGGTGAAACTACGGACCCCAACAACTATCGCCCGATTTCTGTTCTCCCTGTTGTGGCGAAGTTGTGTGAGCGTGTGGTCTGCACCCAATTGATGGATTACCTGACGACCCACCATATACTGTGTCCTCAGCAGTACGGTTTCCGGCCGGGACTGTCCACAGAGGCGGCCCTGCTCGACACTGTCACGTATGCAACAGACAACATTGATAAAGGCATGATGACGTCACTCGTCACAACTGACACGTCTAAGGCCTTTGACAGTGTCGAGCATGATCGTCTCCTGGACAAGCTAGAGTGGCATGGTGTCCAGCGTGAATGGTTCGCGGCCTGGCTGCGGGGTCGTACCCAGACTGTGCGGGGTGGCTGTAGTGGTGCCCTGGAGGTGACGCACGGGGTGGTCCAGGGGTCCATTTTAGGGCCTGTACTGTTTTTACTCTTCACCAACGATTTGCCGCAGCATCTTCCATTCGGGAGGATCGTGATGTATGCTGACGATGCCCAGTTCATTGACGCTGACTTCCCATCAAATGTTCATGATCTGAAAAATCGTGTTGAAAGCTCTCTTGACATAGCTTTGAAGTGGTTCACACAGAACCGTCTAAAAATTAATCCGGCAAAAACAAAGATGCTCCTCCTGAGATCTCGCCGTCAAAAAGTCATCTCAGACTTCTCTGTTCATTTTGGTAATGATGAAATTTTGCCCTCACAAAGCGTCAAGGTGCTTGGTGTCGTCATCGACTCACATCTGACATGGAAATGTCACATTACGTCTGTTGTGCAGCGCTGCTACTGTGTACTGGTGGGTCTGGCGCGAATCAGACATAAGCTCCCAAAATGCATCAGACAGCTGTTGATAGAGGCACTCGTCTTCCCCCACATACGTTATTGTATAACGGTGTGGGGAAACTGTTCCGCAGCACAGAAGCTGCGTGTACAAAAGGGAATCAACTTCGGTGTCCGCATCGTGACCGGACTTGGCAGGCGTGACCATGTCAGTCCGTCATTGCGTGAACTGGGGTGGCCCAATGTTGATGAAATGATCACCGAACGCGATATTGCCACAATGCGCCACCTCACAACATCCACCAGTGCCTCCGAACTATTGCGACAGCGATTGTTGCGGCGCGCCGATGTATCCGCTCGCCGCACGCGCGGCACTGAAGCCGGCCACTTCGAGCTGCCCCGCGTGCGGACAGAATTCGCCCGGCGCAGCTTTGTGTACCGAGCCACGAGCGCCTGGAACGACCTTACGCTGGAGGCTAGGCGATAGTCAATCGTGCATTTTACCGTAGATTGCGATCGGTGTCTGCGGCTGGGAGCGGCCTATGTTGCCACCTGCCACTCTTTTTGCCGCGTGTTCTGTTTTACCGTGTGTATTTTTCATCACTGTATGTTTTACTGTTTTTATCCTATTGTGTATTATTAATGTAATGACGTGGATTCCACAAAAGCCATATTATGGAGGTTCCGAAATACATATCTGTATCTGTATCTGTCATGCTATGCTTCTGGAGGAACGATAATGAAATCAAGTGCAACAGCAACACCGTAACATTTTCAAAGCTTTCGATGCCATGCCATGAAAGGTTAAAGTGCTCCATAAATGGATAAGCGACTGTCATGTTATTTAATCATCACGATATTACATTTCTAGTACAGGTCCGTTCAAAGGAGCTTTGCCCCCTAAACAACAGGCAATATTGCAGACAAAATAAAATGTTGATTGCATAACGTTTATCAATTTCGCTGGTTCCGTCTCGGACGGACAGACATCGGCCCAACACGGTGTTTGACATTTGATATTGCCTCGTGTCACATGTGCAACAAATTCACCTACCCGTTCTTTTTCAGCCGCATGTTACACTGGGAGCTCTGAGACCATCTGCCCTGCTCTGACCTCTGTAAGGTATATCGACCCCCAGTTTCATCTCTGCTCTGATCTCTGTAAGTTATATCGGGCCCCAGTTTCATCTCTGCTCTGACCTCTGTAAGTTATATCGGCCCCCAGATTCATCTCTGCTCTGATCTCTGTAAGCTATATCGGCCCCCAGTCTCATCTCTGCTCTGATCTCTGTAAGTTATATCGGCCCCCCCCCGTTTCATCTCTGCTCTGATCTCTGTAAGTTATATTGGCCCCCCCCCCGTTTCATCTCTGCTCTGATCTCTGTAAGTTATATCGGCCCCCAGCATGACGCCGTACCAGGAGCAGACGGCTGTGGTGGGCGCGGCGCGACATAGCGACGGAGAGAGCTGCGGACACCAGCAGGGCGCTGCCACAGCCGAGCCCGCCGGCCAGCTGCGTCAGCCAGCCGCCCTCCAGCAGCACCAGCAGTCCGAGCAGCAGCAGCAGCAGGCCCAGCAGCAGCTGCCGGGCAGACAGAGCAGGGTCAGCAGACGGACAGAGCAGGGTCAGCAGACAGACAGAGCAGGGTCAGACAGAGCAGACGGAGCAGACAGAGCAGGGTCAGCAGACGGACAGAGCAGGGTCAGCAGACGGACAGAGCAGGGTCAGACAGAGCAGACGGAGCAGACAGAGCAGGGTCAGCAGACGGGCAGACAGAGCAGGGTCAGACAGAGCAGACGGAGAGACAGAGCAGGGTCAGCAGGGTCAGCAGACGGAGAGACAGAGCAGGATCAGCAGACGGACAGACAGAGCAGGATCAGCAGACAGACAGACAGAGCAGGGTCAGACAGAGCAGACGGAGCAGACAGAGCAGGGTCAGCAGACGGACAGAGCAGGGTCAGCAGACGGACAGAGCAGGGTCAGACAGAGCAGACGGAGCAGACAGAGCAGGGCCAGCAGACGGGCAGACAGAGCAGGGTCAGACAGAGCAGACGGAGAGACAGAGCAGGGTCAGCAGGGTCAGCAGACGGAGAGACAGAGCAGGATCAGCAGACGGACAGACAGAGCAGGATCAGCAGACAGACAGACAGAGCAGGGTCAGACAGAGCAGACGGACAGACAGAGCAGGGTCAGCAGACGGACAGACAGAGCAGGGTCAGCAGACGGACAGACAGAGCAGGGTCAGCAGACGGACAGAGCAGAGTCAGCAGACGGACAGACAGAGCAGGGTCAGCAGACAGACAGACAGAGCAGGGTCAGTAGACGGAAAGAGCAGGGTTAGCAGACGGACAGACAGAGCAGGGTCAGCAGATGGACAGACAGAGCAGGGTCAGCAGACAGACAGACAGAGCAGGGTCAGCAGACGGACAGACAGAGCAGGGTCAGCAGACAGACAGACAGAGCAGAGTCAGCAGACGGACAGACAGAGCAGGGTCAGCAGACAGACAGACAGAGCAGGGTCAGTAGACGGACAGACAGAGCAGGGTCAGTAGACGGAAAGAGCAGGGTTAGCAGACGGACAGACAGAGCAGGGTCAGCAGACATACAGACAGAGTAGGGTCAGCAGACAGACAGACAGAGCAGGGTCAGCAGACGGACAGACAGAGCAGGGTCATCTGACGGAAAGAGCAGGGTCAGCAGACGGACAGACAGAGCAGGGTCAGCAGACAGACAGAGCAGGATCAGCAGACGGACAGACAGAGCAGGGTCAGCAGACGGACAGACAGAGCAGGGTCAGCAGACAGACAGACAGAACAGGATCAGCAGACAGACAGAGCAGGGTCAGCAGACGGACAGACAGAGCAGGGTCAGCAGATGGAAAGAGCAGGGTCAGCAGACGGACAGACAGAGCAGGGTCAGCAGACGGACAGACAGAGCAGGGTCAGCAGATGGAAAGAGCAGGGTCAGTAGACGGACAGACAGAGCAGGGTCAGCAGACGGACAGACAGAGCAAGGTCAGCAGACGGACAGACAGAACAGGGTCAGCAGACGGACAGACAGAGCAGGATCAGCAGACGGAGAGAGCAGGGTCAGCAGACGGTCAGACAGAGCAGGGTCAGCAGACAGACAGAACAGGATCAGCAGACGGACAGACAGAGCAGGGTCAGCAGACGGACAGATAGAGCAGGGTCAGCAGACGGACAGACATAACAGGGTCAGCAGACGGACAGACAGAGCAGGGTCAGCAGACGGAGAGAGCAGGGTCAGCAGACGGACAGACAGAGCAGGGTCAGCAGACAGACAGAGCAGGATCAGCAGACGGACAGACAGAGCAGGGTCAGCAGAGAGACAGAGCAGGGCCAGCAGATAGACAGACAGAGCAGGGTCAGCGGACGGACAGACAGGGCAGGGTCAGCAGACAGACAGACAGAGCAAGGTCACCAGACGGACAGACAGAGCAGGATCAGCAGACGGACAGACAGAGCAGACAGAGCAGACAGGCAGACAATTCGCTATAACCGAGAACAAAAATCGACGAAATTTCTTTATTTTTTCACAGAAGACGTAAACGTGATTTTGAAGAAGGTACCCAAAGTTTCACGTTGATAGCCCTATTGGTTTCTGAGTTATTACGAAAATTCATCAGGGGGGTTAAACGCCCCCCCCCCCTCCCCCGTCAATGGCGGGTTAATAGTCGGATAGTCCAAAGAAAAGAATGGAATGAACGGGAAGTCAAGAGACGAAAATTGAATGGGCCAAATGAACTGATGATCGTCATTGACTTTTTGCCATTTCGACTTTTTACCTTTTTACTCTTCATCTTTCGACTTTTATCGACGTCGACTTTTTGCTATTTGACTTTTTACGTATTTTGTTTTTCCATCTCGACTTTTTACGTTTTTTTTACTTTTCATCTTTCGACTTTTGGCGACGTTGACTTTTTACCATTTCTACTTTTCATCTTTTGACTTTTAGCGACGTTGACTTTTTACCATTTCGACTTTTTATCCTTCGACTTTTTGCCATTTCGACTTTTTGCCTTTTGACTTTTAGGGACGTCGACTTTTTACCCCTTGACTTTCCGTCCGTTTACTTTTTATCTTTTGACTTTTTACCCTTTTGCCTTTTCGTCCGTTGACTTTTTACCCTGTTGACTTTTTGTCACTTGACTTTTTATCCGTTTGACTTTTGGTCTGTCGACTTTTTTCCATGTCGACTTTTTGACCGTTGACTTTTTGCCCTGTTGACTTTTGTCATTTGACTTTTTATCCGTTTGACTTTTGGTCCGTCGACCTTTTCCCATGTCGACTTTTTGACAGTTAACTTTTTACCCTGTTGACTTTTCGTCAATTTACTTTTTATCCGTTTGACTTTTTCACCGTTGACTTTTTTCCACGTCGACTTTTTGCCCGCCGACTTTTAGGACTTTTGACTTTTTACTATTGACTAAATGTCCCTTTACTTAACATCCGTTTACTTTTTGCCATTCGACTTTTCGTCCGGCACCCGGTATTTAGGGCCGCCAAGCAGCGCGAATTTTTGTTACGGATTTTCCCGATAAAGCCCAGAAATATAGGCGGTGGGCCATGTATAGGATAAGAAGCCAGAAATGTTTAAAATTCAATTCAGCGTTATGAGGAACCGAATACGATGACGATGGCTTCGTTATGATGATGGCCACCGATGTCACGCCGCGAAGCGGCGTGAAAATGTTAATTTTAGGTCGTGGAAAACGAAATTGTGATATTGGAACCAGACCGTGAGTGGAGCCAAGCCCCAGGTAACCTCTTTTCCTGGTTACACATCTCGGTATGATTAAAAATATTGAAATGAAGATAGTTTTTCATATACATTAGCCTCGGATAGTAAATCACGATGACCGGTGGCAGTCAGTGCTCAATTGTGCATATGATAATAATAAGTAATAACTGTATACATATGTACCGAACTGTAGCAAACAACTGGTAACAGTGCAAATGGTTTGAAAGCAGCAAGGGGCAGAACGACTTTTCCGCGCATAAATGGTCCCTGTGGATCTGGAGGAGCATGGGGAGATGGCTTGGGGAGTTGGTCCTGGCCTGGTTCCCACTATTAGCTCTTCGGTCCAGCAGGTTGGGCACCGCTCGAGCAGCTTCCGGGTGCCGATGTCCGCGTCTTTGCGTTCGCTTCGCCTTTTTCGGAACTCGGCAGACTATCTAAACATGTAGCCCGCTTGAAAGTTAACATTTTATGAAGGGAGTGGGTCCTGGTGGAATTTATTGTCCCATTTTCCAAATTTGTATAAGCAATTGCGAAACTTGTGTCATGCTGCGAAGCGGCGCAAATTTTCCACTTTTGGACTGTGGATGGCTGGATTTTGACGCTGCAGAAAACAATTTTTACGATTCATTGATAACTTCCCCCGCAAAAAGTGTGTGTGGGTGGGGGAGGGGGGGGGGGGGGGGGGTCAACGGTCCTACCTTCTGAGAATGGGGAGTCGGGGCACCGTCCCCCCCCCCCGCCTCCCCCCGTCGGCGACGCCCCTGCATGTTTCGGATGAAATTTCCTTCGTTTTCCTTTCGGTCCAGCGGTGTGTCGAATGGAAAACGAAGGAAATTTCATCCGTAACTGACTGAGCCCATTTCCACGTCGCAGGGGTGTAGGATGTTATTCAGTTGAGGGGCTTCAGCACCCCCCCCCCCCCACCCACCCTCCCCTAACTTGGCTTCAGCGACCCCAACTTGGACGAGGATGTGGGTCAAATCCGGGGAGAAATCTGTATTTTGGTGGATTTTGATGGTACTTTAAGCGATTTTTCCCAGCTCAGCCCCCCCCCCCCCGCCCAACTTTTCTGGAGAAGTTACGCCCCTGCCACGTCGTATTTGTCATATTCCAATCATGATTTTAATAGGAATTACATGAAAACTAGAATCAGCTTCCGCCATAAAAAGTGTGTGCGTGTGTGTGTGTGTGTGTGTGTGTGTGTGTGTGTGGTGGTGGGGGGGGGGGGGGGGGGGGTCGACCCCCCCCCCCCCGGGTTTTCAAATTTTAAAAAGTGTATTGTGGGGGGGGGGGGGGGGGGGGTCGCAACCTCCCCCGTCAGCGACGCCTTTGGCTGTAAATCAATGGCATTCGAAATATGAATGGATTGCATAATCGCTCGGCTCAGACTTCAGTGCATAGCTTTATTTGGACATGATAAGCTTTCTCCATATAGGATAATTTTCCGGTGCGGCGTTTAACTACTGGTCAACAGGAAAACAGTTATTTTCTCGTTAGACGATAACGATCCTTAACCCGCGAGGCGCTGGGGGGGGGTAAATTTTACCCCCCCTTCCAGATTTTCTCAATAACTTGACAACTATGACAGATATCAAATTGAAACTTACAGTAACTTATGGTGCATCAATTCTACGTCTTCTGCCATTTTTTTTTAAAATTCGTGAAAATTGTTGGCAGATAATGGCGTTTTAGTGACGTCATGCCATGTCATTTTTGGTGAAAAATGTTAAATGTTTGAAAAATCGTAGAAAATAGCGTGTTGATGCAAATTGAAAATAAAAGGCGTCAAAAGAAAGGAAATAACATTGCCTTTAAAATGGGTATCTCGGATTTTCAAAATTTTGGGTTTTTAACCCAAAAAATGGGGGAAAATTATTTTTTTGGGAAGAATTTTCACAAAAGTCTTTTTTGAAGATTTTCAAAAAACCGGAAGATATATTAGAGAACCGAGTATCAACGATGCTCAAACCAAATTTGAAAGCAATATCTTTATTTTTGACTGACTTATAGCTCTAAGTATAAGTAACTCATGACGTCATTTTTTTAAATTGCGTTTTCTGGCTTTTACTGACCAGATACAGACAAATAAGTGCCACCACCGTATTTATAAGACAAAACTAGTCTATAAACATGCAATGGTTATTTATATTTTAAAAATTCAAATTTTGTCCTTATTGTGACCTGACCTTGACCTGAGGGCTGTGGGGGTCAGGCTGTGAAATATAATATGATCAGGCTGTGAAATATATTTATAAAAAAAAATATAATATGGGGTCAGGCTGTGAAAATGGCTGCTTCTATCGAATTATACGTGTAAAATAACCCATACAACATGTGTCGCATGGCTTTCGTAGACCTGTGACCTTTTGTGACCGGACCTTGACCTTGACCTTTGCTTACAATTTCAATTTTACTTATGCGGGAAATGCATTATACATTCTGGAGCACTTTGTGGGATAATAGTTGCAATATAAGGCTTTGGATGGAAAGTATAGCCCAAAAACTCAAATACTTACATTTTGACATTTGGCCTGACCGTGACCTGACATGTGACCTTATTTTAAGAATTTCGAGTATGCATTCGATTCTTCTCGTTGAGAGCTTGCGATCGCCGCATTGCGCGTCTCGCTGCGGTTAATGGTTCGGAAGATACGAGGGGGGGGGGGGGGTAAAATTTACCCCCCAGCGCCGCGCGTTCGGCTGGAGACCCCAGCGCCGCGCGGGTTAATAGTAAACTAGTAGTACAATTGACAGAGGGCTTGAACGTCTGCTGTGAAAATTGTATTGGTATCAAGCGGAGCATTTTAAATGTATCATGAGTTTCGACTTCCCGTTTATAGACTATACTGTTTTATTCACGCACCGTGATTATCACAACTGACTCTCTATTGACTGAATCATTACGTCATAATGCGTAATGAAAGTAAGGCAATACATAGGCAGTACCAATATGTTGTTCCTGAGAACATGGACACAAAATGACAATGATGAGCTCCGATTTTCCCCACAATATACATACACATTTAGATAAGCTCTTTTAATTCTATCGTAGTATCTGTTTTGCCTGATTCGTATCGCATTTTCCGTCTTCTCCCTTCATTTAACACGCTCCTTTTTTCCATGTCTTGGCTCACTCCACCTGGGTTATTATATTGACCGCCATCGTCAGAAGTCGGGCCGGCTTCATTGCTGACTCGATGACCTACCCTCCCCGTCCTCCCACTTCCGAGAATACCTCACTTTGCCCGTCTCTGATGTCTGACCGGTCAGCTGTGCTGCGGTCCGTGTCCCCGGGGGATCTCAAACTTTTTGGTACCGCCCGGTGTGAACCCGGCCAGTATGTGCGATATTTAAGACAAACTGTATGTACAATGTATGCATATGTGAGAGTGCTTTCAAAATAAATCCAGTCTCGTGTTTCTTAAAACAAATTTGTAATTTTCCTTTTTCGAAAAGACAAAAATAGCAAATTCTCTTACGTTTACCCATTTGCAGTTTGCAAATGGGTAAACGTAAGAGAATTTGCCATTTTTGTAGGAAAATTGTATGTTATTAATTCACCTTTGGCGCCCTTGTAGGCCCATGGCGCACCCTTGTCCGCGAAAATGCCGCCCTCAGCTAGGTCAGCCGTCCCTTCTGAAAAAATGCTAGATCCGCCCGGCGCCCGTGCTCATTCCTAAGTATCTCCGTACTCATGCGGGAGTAAACCGACACCTTAATTAATTTTTCACCGTAAGGATCTCAGGAAAAGTCAAACAAGGAGCTTTTGTCGCTAAAAAGGAGACGCACTGAGATTATCGCTGAGTTATTTGGCATGTTAGAAGAGACAGAGCAGCGCTTACACAATACTTCGATTGTTGATACCACAATCTTCACGAAACACTTATACTGATTGGCCTTCGAGTGTCTGATGCTCCCCGCATGCTGATTTCGCTCCGCTGATATACCAGTAAGACGCCGAAGTTGGCGATGAACGAGCGAACGCGAAGAAAATGTATGGTGAATTTCAACTCCATCGGGCAAGTAGTTTCTGAGATGCAAAAAGGGTACGCACGTGCGCACGTGCAGAAACACCCCATCCCTGACTTGTGGGAAAGCGGCGGCTGAGGGGTTCCTAACCACACACCAAATTTGAGCACAATCGGCTCAGCCGTTCCTGAGATATAGAATAGAGGTGTGCACGTGCGCACGTGCAGAGGCACCCCACCAATAACTTGTGGGAAAGTGGCGGCTGAGGGGTCCCTAACTACACACCAAATTTGAACACAATCGGCTCAGCCATTGCGGAGTTATTGCGAGGAAACACCTTCCAACACCCCTCACGGGGCACGCGCCACGCGCAGTGGTATTCACCCACGTGAGTCGGCACTGGTTTCAAACGGGGTAGGTTGGATGGGGCAAAGAAGTACTTAGCAGTACTTAGCTTACTTAGCAAAGAAGCCCTCTTGTCAATCGGACGTGCGGTTGCAGAGATATTAGCTTGTCAAAAGCGTCGCCATGGGTCGGGCCGGGCCGGGTCGGGTCGGGCCGCTCATATTCATATTTTTCCCATACACCACGGAAGAACGAGCGAGCGCGTAATCAGTGATGGCACGTGCCAATGAATCAGTTAAAGATAAACCGTATTGCATAGAGACTACGCTATGGATTCTGACAAGTTGATATGTGTGTCAAGAAGCTATGCGAACACTTACCTGTACTAATGTACACGCGCGTATGTAGGGGAAGAGTGCCCATAATGCTCCTAAGGAAGCGTTAACCCTATTAGTGGCGGGGGAGGGGGCAGATTCTGCCCACCCCTCAGATTTTTTCGCAGATATCTCCCGAACGGCTAGGAGCAAACCCATGCAATTGTGGAACTTTTCCTACAATTGAATTCCGCATATGGAGTTAAAATTGTGAGTTCCTAACCTTAACAGAGGCGGTTCCAGGGGCCGGTTTTGGGAGTTTTTTTTCGGCGACATTTGGCGATAATACGAAGATGCGAACTTCACGGCTTCTTCCTAACTGCCTGAAGTATAAAGGAGATACATAGGTTTACAGTGATTGAAGCAAGCGCAAATTAGTTGATTTTAGTGAACAGTAATAAATATTGCACAGCAGAGGTGGTTTCAGGGACTTGAAAAGGGGAGGTTTAAAGGAAGTAAAGACATAAAAGACATAAAAGACATAAAAGAAAAGTGCAACAAAGAGCCTCTTGGGCCCATCCGAGGTTGCACCCCCCCCCCCCATCCCCCCCCCCCCCCCCTCCACCAGTCTCGCCCCTTCAAATCACCTTACTCTACCTGCATAAAAGAAGGCTAATCCCACGAGTATTTATGAACTAATCCCTTCTCTGTAAAGTATTTATCTAATCTAATTTTGAAGGAAGCAAGTGTCACTGCATCAGCGACATCCCCTGGTAGCATATTCCAATGTCCTACAACCCTTCTACTGAAAAATGACTGTCGTAGCCTAGTCCTACTTTGTTTCATAATGAGTTTATGCTGATGACCTCTACCTCGATTTTCCCTATTGAACTCAAACATACCCTTTAAATATCCAGAATGCTGACTATTTACAAATTTGAAGACTTCAATTAGATCTCCTCTTATCCTTCTATATCTAAGTGAAAACATACCCAATTTCCTTAATCTATCTTCATAAGGTAAACTACCAAGACAATTAATCATTTTTGTTGCCCTTTTTTGAACTCTTTCTAACAACCAGCAATCTTTCTCATATGTTGGAGACCAGGCTTGTACACAATACTCCAAATGTGGTCTAACGTATGCACAATACAGTTTTGTTATTACCTTTTCACTCTTGTAGGAAACATTTCTGTTAATGGCCCCTAGCATTCTAAGTGCCTTTTTCCTAGCTTCTACAACCTGGTCTGACGCTGATAGTCTATTGTTTACCACGACACCTAAATCTCTTTCCTTTTCAATCTGCTCCATTTTCTGCCCACCCATTTCATACCTATGTTTACTGCTAACCCGTCCAGCGTGCATAATCTTACATTTACTCAAATTGAATTTCATCTGCCATGCTTCAGACCACTCAACTAGCTTGTCCAGATCTGATTGAAAAACATCCTGATCATGTTTTCCTCTAATAATCCTGACAACTTTTAGATCGTCTGCAAATTTCAAGACTTTGCTGTCTATACTGTTCTCAATTGCATTCACAAATATTATAAAAAGCAATGGGCCCAGGACTGAGCCCTGTGGAACCCCACTGAGAACCTCCTTCCATTGTGATTGGCACCCATTCAATATAACCCTTTGCTGGCGTCCTGAAAGCCACGTTTCTATCCAATCCAGAATCTTGCCCCTGATCCCATGAATTTTAAGTTGCAACCCCAGTCTTGTATGGGGGACTTTGTCAAATGCTTTACTGAAATCAAGAAAAGCTACATCTAGCTGTTTACCCTGATCAACGCTATCTGTTGCAACATCCAAAAACTCCAGAAGATTAGTTAAACAAGAACGGCCCTTCCTAAAGCCATGCTGTGTATCTTTGATGAGTTCATTTTGCTCCAAGAATTCAACAATCTTGTCTTTGATGATTGATTCAAGCACCTTGCAGACTAATGAGGTCAGACTAACTGGTCTATAGTTTTCCTCTTTACTTCTATCTCCCTTTTTATGAATAGGAACAACATTTGCTCTTTTCCAATCAAGTGGAATTTTACTATCTGCAAGTGATTTAGAAAATATTATGGCTAATGGAACCGACAACTCCCTTTCAGATTCTCTTAAAAGTCTAGCATGGATTTCATCAGGTCCTTCTGCCTTGTTAGGCCTTACTTTCTTTAGATATTCTAGAACAAGTTCACTACTTATGCCACCTAGCTCTCCTATAGTCTCCTCTGTCTCTAGCTCAGGCTGAAGTGCTGCAATACTACTCTGGTCCTCGATAGTAAAGACAGATTTAAACTGATCATTAAGCACTTCAACCATTTCACTGTCCTTGCTAACTAACACATCATCTACCTTAAATGGACCTATATTTTTGGAAACTGTACTTAACTTATAAAAACTGAAGAACTTCTTACTATCTGCATTACAATGTCTAGCTAAATCAAGTTCCTTTGCCCTTTTAGCTGCTCTGACCTTTTTCTTAACTGAATTTCTTGCATTCTGGTAGGCCTTCTGATTTATATCTAGTGAAGATCCCTTCAAAATGCCAAATGCACTTCTTTTAGCTTGTATAGCACTCCTTACTTCTGGGGTAAGCCAAACTGGATTGCCCTTGGTTCTGTTACGTTTGTGCCTGA
The DNA here is from genome assembly GCA_036785665.1 of Chirona hameri. NCBI lineage: Eukaryota > Metazoa > Arthropoda > Thecostraca > Balanomorpha > Balanidae > Chirona > Chirona hameri. Next base: position 26,370 of record JAXIVJ010015915.1, read on the forward strand.
GGGGTATATGCCGATTTTGAATTTGGCTTAATCTAGCTTTGAAAACATTCCAGGCCTCACATGCATCTAAACCTGCCAACTCAACGTTCCATTTTACCTGTGCGAGGTCATTTCTAATACCATCAAAATCAGCCCGGCTGAAGTTTGGAACCATAATAAGGTTATCTTTGGGCCTCATTTCTGATGAGATATTGAATTTAACCATATTGTGATCACTGGTTCCTAGACCTGCACAAATACTTATGTCACTAACTAGATCACTGTTGTCTGAGAATACAAGGTCTAGAATGGAGCAATGTCTGGTTGGCTCTGTTACAAACTGATGCATGAAAAGCTCCTCTTCAAAGATTTGCCTATACAACCTACACTCATTTGTTTCCTCTGCTATACTTTCGTATCCTCTTAAGTTAAAATCTCCCATAATAAGACACTGAGCCCGAAAGTTCCTACGTATTTCCTCACAAATATCTTGGTCTGTTTCAGCTTGGGAGTTCCTTGGAAGATTCCCTGGTCTGTAAAATGCCACCTATCCTCAACCTTCCTCTGTTTCCTGTACCAATTTTAATGTCAAGCCAGATTGATTCTACTTCTTTACTTTACTAGAATCATCAACTCTAGTAGTGCAGTACAAGCTATTTACATATACAAACACTCCGCCTCCCTGCCGTGATCTCTGCAGTATGAGAACATGTTATACCCTTGTAACTCGAAATCCTGTAGCCTATCCCTATTATACCCCTCACTAACCATGTCTCGGTTACACAAATGATATCAGGCTTTTCAAGGGCAACCATAACACTCAAACTCATCAAATTTAGACCTAATACTTTGGGCATTCAGCAACACACATGTGATCTTATACTTTGAGCTGACTCTACTAATTCTGAGGGAATTATGATCTACTGTCCTATTCTGACATGAACTTCTACCAATGCTTACTTCTTGATGCCCTAGTACTAGCGTCCCTGAACCCCCCCTCCTACCTAGTTTCCCTGAATGGACACTTCTGTAGGCATCTCCCAAAGCCCTTGCCCCCTCATCCAATAAGTGAAGCCCATCCTTCATATAGTACCTATGCCACTCATAGAACTGATCCCATAAGTCTACATAACTAAGCCCATAGCTGAACATAAGTTCTGAACTGAGCTGTTCACAGACAGAGCTCTCGAGTACCACTCCTCACTGGCTCCACAGCGAGGGAGGATGCCAGTCACAATGACTGGTTTCCTGGACTCCTTCAACCTCTGCAGCAGGCTCCGGTACTCTGCTACTATTCTCACACTCTGTCTAGGGTCCTATGTTGTTCACCCCCACCTGTATTATAACTGTCTCCGGGCTACTCCTACCCAGTTCTGCCTCAATGACAGGGCCCATATCAACTACTTTTGCCCCCGGTTTAACTATACATTTGTCCCTCTTCCCACAGAATGTTCGCCTTAAGGGCCTTACCCTTGAGTCCCCAACCACTAAATGCTGAATCTGTACCTTGTCACTTTCAGCTGCTGACTCTAACGCACTGACCTATTTGCTAGTGTAACCTGCTGATGTCCCTGGGGCTGTACTGCTGACTCTACCCTGAACTTTTGTCCATCCCTCCTGATCCCCTTCCCTCTTCCTCCTCCAGATTCTGCTACCACCCTCCATTACCCAGCACCCCTCCTCATCCTTACTGTCTTGTGGCCCTAGCATTACTTTCCACAATGTTGGGTCTCCAGAAACGTGACCCTCCAACACACTTCCAAACCCCAGCCGCACTATCCACCCTTTGCCTTATCCTCCTCCCTTATGCCCCTATCAGAACTACCACTGGTCCCTGATCCTGTAGGCTCCTTTTCTGACCCCCTAACCACAATCTGCGCATACGTTCCTTGGTCAGGAGCTACACCCTCTTGCGGCTCATCTCTACACCTACACTTACTTAACTGCGCCTCAAGCTCCGCTACTCTAGGCCTGGAGGGCCTCTAGCTCTGCTACCTTCGCCTGCATCCTAGTCATGCTCATTTGAATACACTAGTAACTTAGGTATATAACTTAGGTACTATGCACTTTTCAATACTTTACTAACTTAACTTAACTTTTTTTGTTTTTTTTTGTTTGTTTTTTCTTCTTCTAAACCTTAACTAGATCTAGGTAAAGCTAGTAACACAAATCAGCTATGAGTGCACCTAATACTAGACTAAATATCTAATCCTTAAATAAACTGAATACTAAATACACCTTAATTATCCCCTAATTTTCTAAAATATCTACTTATCCAACCCTGCAACTAATAACACAAAAATAGACTAAGACAATTTTGGCGCACACACAAGCTAGAATGAAAGTCCTTTAAAAGCAAGTAAGAGGTAACAGCTAACTATGAATGCTTAAAAATAATACTTAAACGATCCACAAAACTAAATATCTAATCCTTATATCTAAATATAATGTGGCTGCTCAAAAAATACACAAAGCAACAGAGCTATCCAACAGCTACTTAGCTTGGCTAAAGTAGGGTTCAGAAGGTAATTTTTATATAATTTAAAGTAATTTTTATATATATTTTGACTCCCTTTTTCGCTAACCTGGCACTGCCTATGGATGAAAATATGATTTATACTGTTGTGTCCGATGTCACAATAGCGCACCATTTCATTTATCAAAATACAAAGAAAAAAGACGGTTCTATAAGCATTTATTTTACCCCCAAATTTAGTAACCTAGAAACGCCTATGATTTTTTAATTTTCAAAAGTTACCGTCATATCAATCCCCAAATCAATCTCTATCGATCCCAATTAGTTGCGTTAAAATCGGTGATAAACATGACAGCGTTGTTGGATCTTAAAATACCTCTAATATTTGTAGTTTTTGCCCCCCCCCCCCTGTTGCCCCCTTATCAAATATTTCGATTTATTTTTATTTTTCAGAAATGTAGATCGTGTTAAGGGGAATCAAACACCGTTTGATTTTTGAAAATCAACGGATAGATCTCGAGATCTTTGGGAAGGGGGAATCCGCCCCCCCACCCCCACCACTAATAGGGGTTGCCAGTAGCCTGCCACTAATAGGTTAAGGAACAATGGCCTGGAGGTCCCATGGCACGAACTCGTCGCTTTTCTGGTTATTAGCGGATGTCCACGGAAAATTAATTGTCATACGGTACACAAATATTGACTCTTCAATACCTTGCGCTTATTGTCTATGACAGTTTAATATAGGACTGCAAAAAGTCAATGATTATACAATCATTTGAATTCCTGGGCGATCATGAGTGGAATATTTTATTACAGTTCCATCTGACAGAACTGATGGCGCGGTTAAAGTACCGTTCGAATGCTTGTCAAAAATAATTTTGAAACTATTTCAGTCAAGTTTTAGCTTAGGCCAATATTGAGGTCACCAGAGGTCATCACAGGTCTGATTTGTCAGTTTAGGACTGCGCTTCGAAAAACAAAGCAAATATCTCGGGAACTATGGCATCCAAGAATAAACGGAAAACAATAAAAAGCTGTTCAAAAATGCAAAAGCTAAGGTGTGCTCAAATTTTAGCTCAGGTCAACAGTTTAGGCTCCAGAGGTCATCGAAGGTCAAAAAGTATATTTTTGGCAAAACTATTTGTTCTTACAAATAAATTGTAACCTAATAAAGATAGGAAATAATTGTGACGCCCTCGTGTATCGTCTCGTCAAGGCACCTTGCATCATATTCAAGTTGACCAGGTTAGGTCAACTTAAACATTTGACATCAGGTCAAGGTCAAGTGGTGACCCAAGTAGGTCATGTTACATGTTGGGAGACGTGCTTGGACAAGACAAACACATTGGTGCCGGTTTCACTTCTCTATCTTCATCTTGTCGAGAGTTATTGACAACAAAGTGTTGATTACCTCAGATGACCTCATGTGACCTTGCAAGGGCCCCTGAGCAAAA
>JAXIVJ010015916.1:5000-30277 GCA_036785665.1 Chirona hameri
CAATATATCAAAAGGGGAATATTTCCCTTGAAGTGGGCGTTTTAACATCTATGATGATCCCTGAGGACCACAGGAACAAACATTTCAAATAGATGATACAGTTCATTAACAATCATCTGCTCAGATAACTGCATGCTGACTTGGAAGCCTGATGTCATTGTGCCCCAGTCCTCCCCCAGGTAAGGTACTGACCTGAACGACCTTGGCGAAGTTAGTCAGCTCTGGGCGGCTGCTGAGCGCCGCCAGCAGGTCAGCAGAGGCCGGCGTCAGCAGCCCGCTGATTCCCAGCACCGCCACCGGCCGGCTTGCCGAGGTCCAGCCGGCCCAGCACGGCAGAGCACTGGACCAGCGCTGGCCGCGGCTCCCCCGGTCCCGGAGCGGGAGCCGTGACCAGCAGCGGCCGGGCGGGCCAGCGAGCGGGCCCAGAGCGCGCCGCCCGGCTCCGGCTGCAGCTGCGAGCCGATCAGCAGGTGGGGGGACAGCAGTGTCCGCAGGCCCGTCAGTATCCTGCCAAACAACACCGACCGCAGCCCGTCAGTATCCTGCCAAACAACGCCGACCGCAGCCCGTCAGTATCCTGCTAAACACCACCGACCGCAGCCCGTCAGTATCCTGCCAAACAACACCGACCGCAGCCCGTCAGTATCCTGCCAAACAAACACCGACCGCAGCCTGTCAGTATCCTGCCAAACAACGCCGACCGCAGCCCGTCAGTATCCTGCCAAACCAACACCCGACCGCAGCCCGTCACTCGTTCAGTATCCTGCAAAACAACACCGACCGCAGCCGTCAGTATCCTGCCAAACAACGCCGACGCAGTCCGTCAGTATCCTGCCAAACAACACCGACCGCAGCCCGTCACTCGTCAGTATTCCTGCCAAACAACACCGACCGCAGCCTGTCAGTATCCTGCCAAACAACGCCGCCGCAGCCCGTCAGTATCCTGCCAAACAACGCCGACCGCAGCCCGTCAGTATCCTGCCAAACAACACCGACCGCAGCCCGTCACTCGTCAGTATCCTGCCAAACAACACCGACTGCAGCCTGTCAGTATCCTGCCAAACAACGCCGACCGCCAGCCCGTCAGTATCCTGCCAAAACAACACCGACCGCAGCCCGTCACTCGTCAGTATCCTGCCAAAACACCACCGACTGCAGCCTGTCAGTATCCTGCCAAAACAACGCCGACCGCAGCCCGTCAGTATCTGCCAAACAACACCGACCGCAGCCCGTCACTCGTCAGTATCCTGCCAAACAACACACCGACCGCAGCCCGTCAGATCCTGCCAAACAACGCCGACCGCAGCCCGTCAGTATCCTGCCAAACAACACCGACCGCAGCCCGTCACTCGTCAGTATCCTGCCAAACAACACCGACCGCAGCCTGTCAGTATCCTGCCAAACAACGCCGACTGCAGCCCGTCAGTATCCTGCCAAACAACACCGACCGCAGCCCGTCACTCGTCAGTATCCTGCCAAACAACACCGACCGCAGCCCGTCAGTATCCTGCTAAACACCACCGACCGCAGCCCGTCAGTATCCTGCCAAACAACGCCGACCGCAGCCCGTCAGTATCCTGCTAAACACCACCGACCGCAGCCCGTCAGTATCCTGCCAAACAACACCGACCGCAGCCCGTCAGTATCCTGCCAAACAACACCGACCGCAGCCTGTCAGTATCCTGCCAAACAACGCCGACGCAGCCCGTCAGTATCCTGCCAAACAACACGATCGCAGCCCGTCACTCGTCAGTATCCTGCCAAACAACACCGACCGCAGCCTGTCAGTATCCTGCCAAACAACACCGACCGCAGCCCCGTCAGTATCCTGCTAAACAACACCGACCGCAGCCCGTCACTCGTCAGTATCCTTCAAACAACACCGACCGCAGCCCGTCACTCGTCAGTATCCTGCTAAACAACACCGACCGCAGCCGCAGTATCCTGCCAAACAACACCGACCGCAGCCTGTCAGTATCCTGCTAAACAACACGACCGCAGCCTGTAAAGTATCCTGCTAAAAAACACCAACCGCAGCCCGTCAGTATCCTGCCAAACAACACCGGCCGCAGCCCGTCAGTATCCTGACAAACAACACCGACCCGCAGCCCGTCAGTATCCTGCCAAGCACCGACCGCAGCCTGTCAGTATCCTGCCAAACAACACCGACCGCAGCCCGTCAGTATCCTCCTAAACACCACCGACCGCAGCCCGTCAGTATCCTGCCAAACAACACCGACCGCAGCCCGTCAGTATCCTGCCAAATAACGCCGACCGCAGCCTGTCAGTATCCTGCCAAACAACACCGACCGCAGCCTGTCAGTATCCTGCCAAACAACGCCGACCGCAGCCCGTCAGTATCCTGCCAAACAACACCGACCGCAGCCCCGTCACTCGTCAGTATCCTGCCAAACAACACCGACCGCAGCCCGTCAGTATCCTGCCAAATAACGCCGACCGCAGCCTGTCAGTATCCTGCCAAACAACACCGACCGCAGCCTGTCAGTATCCTGCCAAACAACGCCGACCGCAGCCCGTCAGTATCCTGCCAAACAACACCGACCGCAGCCCGTCACTCGTCAGTATCCTGCCAAACAACACCGACCGCAGCCTGTCAGTATCCTGCCAAACAACGCCGACCGCAGCCCGTCAGTATCCTGCCAAACAACACCGACCGCAGCCCGTCACTCGTCAGTATCCTGCCAAACAACACCCGACCGCAGCCTGTCAGTATCCTGCCAAACAACGCCGACCACAGCCCGTCAGTATCCTGCCAAACAACACCGACCGCAGCCCGTCACTCGTCAGTATCCTGCAAAACAACACCGACCGCCAGCCTGTCAGTATCCTGCCAAACAACACCGACCGCAGCCCGTCAGTATCCTGCCAAACAACGCCGACCGCAGCCCGTCAGTATCCTGCCAAACAACACCGACCGCAGCCCGTCACTCGTCAGTATCCTGCCAAACAACACCGACCGCAGCCTGTCAGTATCCTGCCAAACAACGCCGACCGCAGCCCGTCAGTATCCTGCCAAACAACACCGACCGCAGCCCGTCACTCGTCAGTATCCTGCCAAACAACACCGACTGCAGCCTGTCAGTATCCTGCCAAACAACGCTGACCGCAGCCCGTCAGTATCCTGCCAAACAACACCGACCGCAGCCCGTCACTCGTCAGTATCCTGCCAAACAACACCGACCGCAGCCTGTCAGTATCCTGCCAAACAACACCGACCGCAGCCCGTCACTCGTCAGTATCCTTCCAAACAACACCGACCGCAGCCCGTCACTCGTCAGTATCCTGCTAAACAACACCGACCGCAGCCCGCCAGTATCCTGCCAAACAACACCGACCGCAGCCTGTCAGTATCCTGCTAAACAACACCGACCGCAGCCTGTCAGTATCCTGCTAAAAAACACCGACCGCAGCCCGTCAGTATCCTGCCAAACAACACCGACCGCAGCCCGTCAGTATCCTGCCAAACAACACCGACCGCAGCCCGTCAGTATCCTGCCAAGCACCGACCGCAGCCTGTCAGTATCCTGCCAAACAACACCGACCGCAGCCCGTCAGTATCCTCCTAAACACCACCGACCGCAGCCCGTCAGTATCCTGCCAAACAACACCGACCGCAGCCCGTCAGTATCCTGCCAAATAACGCCGACCGCAGCCCGTCAGTATCCTGATAAACAACACCGACCGCAGCCCGTCACTCGTCAGTATCCTGACAAACAACACTGACCGCAGCCCGTCAGTATCCTGCCAAACAACACCGACCGCAGCCTGTCAGTATCCTGCCGAACACCACCGACCGCAGCCCGTCACTCGTCAGTATCCTGTCAAACAACACCGACCGCAGCCTGTCAGTATCCTGCCAAACAACACCGACCGCAGCCCGTCAGTATCCTGCCAAACAACACCGACCGAAGCCCGTCAGTATCCTGCCAAACAACACCGACCGCAGCCCGTCAGTATCCTGCTAAACAACACCGACCGCAGCCTGTCAGTATCCTGCTAAACAACACCGACCGCAGCCCGTCAGTATCCTGCAAACAACACCGACCGCAGCCCGTCAGTATCCTGCCAAACAATACCGACCGTAGCCTGTCAGTATCCTGCCGAACACCACCGACCGCAGCCCGTCACTCGTCAGTATCCTGCCAAACAACACCGACCGCAGCCTGTCAGTATCCTGCCGCCAGTACAGAAACACAATACAGGGGTGTAGGGAACGTGTGTGCTGTATGCATGCCAGTTCTTTTGATGGTTTGTGGACCAAGCACCGCATCCTCTTGGGACCAAGGTGCTAATTGGAACTCTCACCCTGTTCCGAGGGGCATGGGGAGCCGGGCAGACTTTTTCAGAGGCCCGCCGAGGGCAGTTCTTTTGACCGTGTACAACACGCTTCAATTCCGCCGTTTGGCTTTTCTCCTCTGTGAAGATAATGGGTGTGACTGGGTTACAGTGAGCACTTTGCACTGGAATGTGATAAAGAGGCTTCGCTCCCTTTGAACTGCAGACAACTTATGCCGGCGTAGATAGTACCGGGATAATTCCCGCTCTATTCGGACTCGATGTACAGGCGCACTGTGATATTTAAATACGCAGTTCGCATTGAGACATTTCACTTTAGAAGCCAAATCAGGCTGGAATTTGATTAAGTAAAAATAACATATTCAAAACGCCAAATGGTATTCGCTTCGCCATTTGAAAATGTTCTCAGACTTTCATTCAGTAAGCATCCTTACCACATGCCGAGATAGATATCCTTTCAACATTAGCACGTGCTTTTGGGAAATAACTTCTGACCGCTGCTGCTAATGTTAAAAGTATTTGGGAAACGATTTGCACCGTGGTCATTTTTATTTTCCCAGACAAATTGTTGAACAAATTTTCAGAAAGGAAGTTCCAGAACAGAAGTGCATACGACAATATGCCATAGCAGCGGCATGCTGTAAATATCTTCATATTTGAGGTTCATCTTTAACATCGGTATGCGGCAAAGATATTCTTATCTTCGCACCCTGCAGGATGCAAAGATGCAGCTCGAGATTTGAGTTTATTTTCATGTTGTTAAATATGAAGATATGAAATCCTTCGAGTTTTCTCGGGCAGATACAAATACCTTGCTTCGTGAGTGCTACAGCAAAAACCTCGTGTCTTCGGCACTCGGCTCTTGCTTGGCACTCACTCAGCAAAGATATTCTTATCTTCCGTGGAAAACTCGAAAGATTCTATATATCTTCCCACCCTTGTGCTTGGCAAAATTTGAAATATTCACCTCGCTGTCTTTGCTTCGTACCTCGGGCCTACCGGCCCTAGGTACCTACTCCGCATAAAACACCTCGGTGAATATTGCATAATTTCCCAGCACCGGGCGGGAATATATATGTTCCAGTTGAGCGGTACTGACGGAGACGCAGATCCAGGCCGACCTGAATGACCTGAAACACATAGCCTGACGGAGACGCAGATCCAGGCCGACCTGAATGACCTGCAACACATAGCCTCACATAGCCGGTGAAATGTCTCAGACAAAGCAAGCGGTGTTGCCTTTCGTTGTTTTAATTGATCGAAGTAAGAACCCATAGAAACGTCACTCACATGGAAAATTAACAAGCAGTTCCTACTGGTGTTATATAAGGGAAGAACCCATGGAAACGTCACTCAGAAGGAAAATTGACACCCAGTTCCTAATGGTGTTATATAAGCTGGGTACTTACGTTATATAAGGGAACATTACAGTTGCATAGCGGTCTAACGAAAGAGTATTCGCCGACGGATTTATTGGGACATTTGAACCTTCAGAGTACAGATGCTCTTGTGATGTGAGAACCAGGGCCACGCCACGCATTTTAAATTAGGTGGGTGGGGGTGGGGGGGGGGGGGGGGGGGGGGACGTGATCGAGGTAAGCCGAGTGGTCGCCGTCAGCGAAAAGTTGTTGACCGGGGGGGAGGGGGGGGGGGAGCGTTACCGAAAAGTTCCGAGGGGTAGGGGGAAGGGGATGGAGCGTCAGCGAAAGCAGGCCAGGTCACGTGCCCCCACCTCCAAAAGAGCTTGCGGTCGTACCACAGCCACAATTTTTGGCCGATCGGTTTCAAACACTTATATATTTAATTAGGCCATAAGTACCTACAATTTTGTATCCTGGATTTGATTTTATATCGGTTACCTAAGGTCAGATCGATCACCTGACACTGTGCAAGTCAATAGGAAAATTGGCATATGCTTCCTATTCAGAGAATATACATAAGATCAGACAAATTATTTCAGAATCATAATTATAGGTCATTCTTGATGACCCAGGTATAATTTTGCTCAGTGACCATTGCAAGGTCATCTGCGGTCATCTGAGATCACCAACACGTGTTTGCCAATAACGTTTGATTGAATAAAGATACAGATTTGAGCAGAGGCGCAGCCAGGGAGGGGGGGGGGGAGACAAGGGGGCAATTGCCCCTCCCACTCCTTGCGGGTCACAGGGGGCCCACCGAGATTGGCCCAGATACCATTTGCATTAGCAAAATGGCCTTCAAAAAGCCACAGAGGAGCTCTCAAACCAGGCAAGGGTCACTCTGGTACATGCCTCACCTTGAACCTTGAACCTTGACCCAGAAGCAGCAGCCTTCAGCAGCTCCGCGTTTTCCCGTATCTGGGCAGTGGCGTATTTAGAAATCAGCCAAGGGGGGGGGGGGGGCACATGCTTTTGGAGCACAATTCCTGTTTTGAGTCTAGGACCTAATAGGACCTTCTGGATCATGTTATTATAGGCCATTCTTGAAGACCCAGGTGAATTTGTGGCGCAGTGACCCCACGTGTTAAATCTATCGTCCGGATTTGGTTTTTCATCGGATTTTTTTTTATATGTAAATACGAGCGAGCGCAAAGCGCTTGCTCGTCCTTCCGTGGTATATGGGGAAAATATGAATATGAGCGGCCCGGCCCGACCCGGCCCGGCCCGTGGCGACGCTTTTGAGAAGCTAATATCTCTGCAACCGCACGTCCGATTGACAAGGGGGTTTCTTTGCTGAGTAACCCCATTCACCCAAACCTGTTTCAGACCAGTGCCGACTCATGTGGGTGACTACTACTGCACGTGGCACGTGCCGCGTGAGGGGTGTTGAAAAGTGATTCCTCGCAAAAACTCTGTAACGGCTGAGCCGATTGTATTCAAATTTCGTGTGCGGTTAGGGACCTCTCAGCCGCCACTTTCCCACAAGCAGGGGTGGAGTGCCTCTGCACGTGCGCACGTGCACACCCCTATTATATATCTCAGGAACGGCTGAGCCGATTGTGTACAAATTTGGTGTATGGTTAGGGACCTCTCAGCCGCCAATTTCCCACAAGTCAGGGGTGGGGTGCCTCTGCACGTGCGCACTGCGCACCTTTTTTTGTATCTCAGAAACTACTTGCCCTATCGAGTTGAAATTCATCATCATACATTTCCTTCGCGCTCGCTCGTTCATTGCCGACTACGGCGCCTTACTGGTTCATTATTATTGGCAATCAAGAGCTGAAGCGCAACTGCTAATAAAAAAGTAAATGTACATACATACTGACGTGATGAATATGATGATTAAGCGACGTGATGAATATAATGAATAATACATCTGAAGTGGTTTTGACGATCAGTATTTCTAAGGACATGATCGCTTAGTAAATTTTCACAGGAATGACATATAATTATTTTTGCTGCCATTTTGACCCCGCGTACTTAATGAGAAGGAGCATTTTGTCCCCGACCTTATCCATTAGGACAGAACATTTCACCACCCCTGCGACAACTTACGGAAGCCCGGGGAGGACCAAAACTCAAAGGATCGCAATGAAGTGTGGCATACTTGTTATTGGCCTAGAGAAGAACGCCGTGTCAATTGGCAAGCTTGTACCGACGAAAAAGTTTTTTTTTTGGACACCCTAGGGTGCAGAGCCGGTGGCAGCTGCGACGGTGGTGGCGGTGCGCGAGATTAATATGTCATAATCGTATTTTGCAAATTCATTTTTTTTGCAACAGGTGATCTGAGGTAAAAACAAAAATAACGTGATTTTATGTGGCCATTTGAAATTCGCATTTTTCATGCCAGAATCATCCCCTATATAGATAAGCCTTGGATGGTAAAAAATTGGAGATAGTTTTTCTCTAAATATTTTATTTTGAGTGTATTTTGATTTTTTTTTAGTGTATTTGGAATGCATTTTTATTGTTCCGATTTTTTTTTTTTGGGGGGGGGGGGGGCGGGACACCCGACAGAGGCATTCTGAAGTCAATTCTTTCCATGTAAAGCCCATAGGCGTAATGTTAAAAGTACAAAAAATGGGGGACCCAGTCCCCCCTGTGGCGGAGCCCCTGCCATTGCCTGCCGTAGTTTTCAATTATGTTTAGGTCGCGTTGGAGGGATTCTTGCATTGCACATTATCTACGTTTCGCTGTAATATTCAAAGAGATATAGGTAGACAATGCTTATTTTGTTCAAGAACCATATAGATAATACGTATAAAACCGCTTGAATTATCAGTAAAAAAAAAACTTTGTCCTGGTTATCTTGAAATTTACACACAAATGGAGTCCGTGCCGAATGGACACATCATATTCTGGAGTGCGACTTCGGCGCCAAGGGGGGGGGGCATGGCCCCCATGTCCCCCCTTAAATACGCCACTGTATCTGGGAGCAGTTATTTACGTGCTTTGGAATGGAAAGTGTAGCTAGAATGAAGCATATTAAATTTTGAGCCCAAGGCCGCAAGATGGAGACGTGAAACACCCGGATCGAACAAAAAACAGGTATTTATCTTTGCTTTTTAAGGATATTTTGGTAAATTTTAGAATATTCCTGCCGTCAATCACAAACAGTTTTCTTACGCGGAATGTGACTGTGGTACGGAGAGTCTCCAACGTAGCAAAAAAACTACTTGCCAAAGTACTCCAACCAAGAGCAAACCTGAAGCCTGAATCCTGAATGATATATCGATGAAGACTAAAGCCGGATTGATATATCGATCTTGATGAATATATCCAAATAATGAAAACTTTCGCGTACAAAACTTTCGCGTACAAAAGCAACTGTGAAGTATCTAGTACCTAAGTGAAGATACGTGGTTCCATTTCAAGAGCAACTCAAAATTAAATCCGGGATGGAAAATGCCAAAGTTGAAGCCGAAACGATTTACGAACCACGAAGGCATCGTCACTCATTCTCACCATCCTAATTTGTTTACTTAATTGTATTTCTTAAGTTATCACGGCTTGTTGAGCTTGGCGCCTGTGGCTGACGAGAACCGAGCCGTGATTTCTTACTATTGTCATATGTTTATAATTTCGGCCTGATATTTTAACTACTGTTCTGTCTTTAACATTGTCGCTCATTCTGTTATGTCGTAGGATCATTTTTAAGTTTGAATTTATATTATATCACTCATTGCGACAGCACTGTAATAGCCACAATGATGTGGAAGTTGCTGCAAGTGAAATACAAATACAAATGCCAAGGTCCCTCAGAGACACTGAATGGCTTTCGAAGCCAGCCCAGGGGCCTCTTGGGCATGTCCAGGGGCCCATTCAGCCCACACAGGGGTTCACAAACCTGTCCAGGGGCCTCTCGAGCATGTCCTTGGGCCATTGAGCCCACTTAAGGGCGCACAAACCTGTCCAGGGACTTTTAGAACATGTCCACTTGTCCAGGGGCCAATTGAGCCCACCCAGGTCCCAGAAAACTGTCCAGTGGCCTCTCGAGCATGTCCAGGGGCCCATTGAGTATGTTCAGGGGCCTCTCGAGCCTTCCCAGGGACCCATTAGTCTGTTCAGGGTCCTCTCGGACCTGCCCAGGGGCCCATTAGTCTTCCCAGAGGCCCATCGAGTCAGTTCAGGGGCCTCTCAAACCTGCCCAGGGGCCATTAGAGCCTGCCCAGGGGCCTCTTGAGCTTACCCAGGGGCACATTGAGTCTGTTCAGGGGCCTCTCGAACTTGCCCAGGGGCCTATCAAGCTTGCCCAGGGACCCATTGAGTCTGGTCAAGGGCCTCTTGAACCTGCCTAGGAGCCATTAGAGTCTGTCCAGGGGCCTCTCGGCTTGCTGAGGGGCCATTGAGTCTGTTCAGGGGCCTCTCGAGCTTATCTAGAGGGCCATTGAGTCCTCGAGCCTGCCCAGGGGCTGCTAGCCGTCGCCTGGAGCGCCTGCTAGCCGTTGTCGGCACTGTCATAATGAGTGGTAATGTGCTGTATTCTGACCCACCTGATGCAATGTTTTATTGGGTTTAAAAATGGTAACGTGATAAATCTGACGCTTTTTTTTATTCGGGGGGGGGGAAGAGTACAAAACAATTTAACAATTTCCCTCTCAGGAGAGTGTGTACTGGAATATTTGTCAGCCAGAGGCGTCGCCGACGGGAGGATGGTGGGGTCTGACCCCCCCCCCCCCCTCCCCCCACACACACACACTCTTAGAAGGCGGGGGGTCGACCCTCCACTTTTTGCAGGGAAAATTAACAATTTATCGTAAAAATTGCCTTTGCAGCAGTCAAAAACTGGAAAAGTTCGCGCCGCTTCGTGGCATCACACAAGTTTCGCAATTGATTATACAAATTTGGAAATGGGAAAATGAATTTTATTAAGTGTCTGTCATAGGCTCTCCTTGGCGGTTATTGCTGGCCCCAGGGCCCATTCCCTTCATAAAATATTCACTTTCAAGCAGGCTACATGTTTAGCTAGTCTGCCGAGTTCCGAAAAAGGCAACGCGAACGGAAAGACGAGGAGATCGGCACCCGGAAGCTGCTCCAGCGGTGCCCAATTTGCTGGACCGAAGAACTAATAGTGGGAACAGGCCAGGACCATCTCCCCAAGCCATCTCCCCCAGGCTTTTCCAGATCCACTAGGGACCATTTATGCGCGGAGAAGTCGTTCTGCTTCTTGCTGCTTTCAAACCATTTACACTGTTACCAGTTGTGTGTACAGTTCGGTACATATGTATGCAGTTATTATTATCATATGTATTGAGCGCTGACTGCCACCGCTCATCATGATTTACTATCCGAAGCTAATGCATATGAAAAACTACCTTCATTTCAATATTGTTCATCATACCGAGATGTGCAACCAGGAAATGAGGTTACATATAGCTCCACTCACGGTCTGGTTCCAATATAAAAATGTCGTTTTCCAGGACCTAAAATTAACATTTTCACGCCGCTTCGCTGCATCACATCGGTAGTCATCATCATAACGAAGCCAGTCATCGTCTTCGGTTCGTCGTAGCACTTAATTAAATGAATAGCATTTGTATCTGCTTATCCTCTACAAGGCCCACCGCCTATATTTCTGGGTTTTATCAGGCAAACCCGTACAAATTTCTCGCCGCTTCGCGGCGCTAACTAACAACTAACAAGTACCTACCTACGTAGTATAGCATGAAAATCCACCTTCCCTACCATTGTTTACATCGATTGCGGCATTTTTGGAGGCTCTGTGGCGTTTCCAATCAAACTGAGCGCTGCTCGGACACACGCTAGTAGCGCTAGTAGCGCTTTCGTTCTCCATGGAAACCAGGCGTCAGCCAATCAAAAGCCAGAAAGGGAATGCGTTCTGGCTTTTCATTGGCTCACGCCTGGTTGCCATGGAGAACGAAAGCGCTACTAGCGCTACTAGCGTGCGTTCGAGCAGCGCTCTGATCCGGAAAGCAATCCGTGAAGCATCCGTGATGCATGACTGACTATCAGTATAAGTCATGAATAACAACAACATGCAAACTATACCAACTCGAATAAAATAAGGGCGGAATTAATTGAACCCTAGGCAAGCTAGTATTCGCAAAGCACTCGGCACTGCGCCACAATAGCAAAAGGTGAGGGAAATGCATATTGGATACAATAGTATTACGTCACAAGTTTCTGCGGTGTCAACTACTATGAAATACAGTGATAAAATACCTTGAATAATGATTAACAAGACAATTCAAACTTAAAAACAATAACTTTAATAAGTCTTTAATTAGCTTTCAACTCAAAATCAGATATATTTTGCAATGCTACACAAGAATGGCACCAGTGACGTCATTAACAAAGCCTGCTACGGGACTAGGGTATACTAATCAGGAACAACTCGACACAATGGTTAAGTGCACCGAGAAGCATGACAATGACTTTGTAAACAAATCGCCGGCACTAAATAGGTCGCCGTCGATGTGCATCGATGAGCTTCCGATTTAATTGCCAGTTTTGTGTTATTGTTTGTTAGGTTTTTGGGAAAAATTATTATTTTTCATGATAATATAAAGCATAGTGTTATATACAGCCACAGACAAATTATACAATACTCCTAATGTTGAAAACAAATGAATCGATTTTCAAAAATTGAGGGTCGCAACCACTAACTATGCAGCCGTTGATGTGCATCGATGAGCTTCCGATTTTATTGCCACTTTTTCCAATCGCTGTTAGTTTTAGAAGATCGCCGGGCATATAATCACAACAAGCAGCACGCACAATATATTCTCCACTCCATTGCGTAACAAAACAATACGGGAAAAGCCCGCAGTTTGATGAGGACCATAACTTGAAATATCTTTCGGTAGGAAAGTTTTCATGCAAAATGTGATGAATTTACAATATATTTTGGTCTCGTCTGGCGATTTCAAGTGCTAACTCCATTTTTGTGGAAAAAGGTCATTATTTCCCTTTAATGCCCTGGCAAGTTAAAAAGTATCGTCTAATTTTGAAATCATTTTTTTTTTTGTGCTGGCATAATGCTGCATTGTCCATGTACGGCGCCAAATGTCCGCATCGGGCGCCATTTATGGAGCATTAAGCACAAATGAGTTTTCCGTGCCTAAATGACTTACCTCATACAAGGAACTAGGAAGTACCATGCAAAATTATTCCTAAGCCCTGAGCATTACATTTGTGGCGTATTCCACTCTTTAAATTCAACCCCTGATGGGTTTGAGGGATTATAAAAACATTGTCCTCATACGGCGCCAAAAAGAGCGCCATATCGGAGGCGGACATGCCCTGAGGGCACATGTCTCCTATATGCGCCAAAATGTCCACTTTGGTGCCAACATGTCCATCTACAGCGCCATTCACGTTCCCTGCACTGAACGTGAAAAACAATGATCTTCATGAAAACGGATTTTTCTTTTCTTTTCTCGAGTGATTGAATTTGAAGTTTGTATGTATCCCTTTATTTCAATGATAGGCAAAACAGCGCACCTGATGCAATTCAAGCAGCCCCGGTGACACTTAACCCGCACCCCGCTGGGGGGCGGCGGCAGAATCAGCCCCCTCACGTATTTTCTCAATCATTGCAAAACTATGATAGATATCAACGTCAAACTTTTAGTACATTTTGCTGCATCAATTCAACGCCTTCTCACTTAAAGTCCAATTAAATTGATGCAGTATTGTGGGAAATAATGACGTTTTAATGACGCCATGTCATGCCATTTTTGGCGGAAAAACGAAAAATGTTTGAACAATCGTAGAAAATAAAGTTTTGAAGCAAATTGTAAATACAAACGTCGAAAGAAAATAAATGACATTTTCTTCAAAATGGCTATCTCGAATATTCGAAATTTTGTGTTTTTAACCGTCCAAAATAGTAAAAACATTTTTCGGAGAAAAAAAAGCAAAATCGTTTGTTTGTGAATTTGAAAAGTGAATTTCTTAGCTCGAATACCAAAGTAAGGCGACCGGCCCAAATCTGCGGGGAAAAATGGGGGTACCTTGTTGCCACAAAAAGATGCCCCCACGGAGAGAGGCTGGATCCGCCAGTGCGAAAGACAATTTAATTTGTTGTCACTCAGGCTTCATCAGATTTGATCTCGTGTCAATAGCTAGCTCAGGGAAGGCCATCGAACGTGAAACATTCTCAAAATAGCGGAATTGTTTTTAGGGAATAACTTTTGAGATACTCATGATAGAGTGATACTTAGTTTTCACCATTGTGGTTATCTGTCGGACATATCGAATGGTATATCGGATGATCATGACCTAGTTAGCGAAGCATATTGTTGATAACTCCATTACTCTACCTTCATTTGGCAAAGAGTTATTGAATAAAAAAAACACGTAACCTCTTGGGTCACCTGAGTTGACCTCGTAGAGGTCACATAACAAAAATATGACTTAGATCTTTGCATTTGGCACAAGAATGGTGTCGGCACCTGGTGAAAACTGGTCAAATTTAAGTGTTTTCTGTGGATTTCTACGTGTTTGTATTTTATCCATTTACTTATAATGGAAGTTTATCAAATCGAATTGACCTTCGGTCACCGATATTACAAATTCGAGATATACGAATTGTAGGTACTTATGGCCTATGGCCTAAATTAATTATGTGAGTTTCAAACCGCTCGGTCGATCACTTTGTTACGACCACAAACTTTCAAAAACTTGTTTGGAGGTGGGATCACTTAACGTGACTTGTTGACCTGACCTGAGATGACTCCAGATAAAAAATGGCACACAATTTGGGTGATTGTTCCCCAAAGAGTTACGCCAAGTTTGGCGGTGCTGCGTGTCGACGTTTTACAATATTTACGAAAACCTCAGGGGACGGATATCCGCCCCCCAAGTCGGTGCGCGTGTTAATACTTCACATCATGGTGCCAACAGGGATCAGTTGCCACATTTTTTTGGGATCAGACTAAGAACTTATCAGTCAATCTACGCATAGGTTCTGTTTGACATGGGCCTGTCCGACGTTTTTTGTTGTGACTATTTGGGGACCCGGGAAAATATAGTGGCCCAAATCCGAGGATATACCATTTTGCGCCATTTTTTTTTTGCGGGGGGTTGATCGAGGGGGCCCTCGGGATGCTGTGCCTCCCCGCCCCCTTGACGCAGGTCTGTCTGCGCCCCTGAATCTGACCTTAGGTCACCGATATTATAAATCCAAGATAAGCGAAGTGTAGGTACTTATGACCTTATTAAGTCCTGTGAGTTTGAAACCGCTCGGTCAATCACTGTGGCTTTGGCACGACTTTCACAAATTTGCTTGGAGGTGGGGTCACTTAACTTTAAAAAAACTTGCTTGGAGGTGGGTTCACTTAACAGGACCTGTTGACCTGACCTGAGATGACTCGAGATACAAAATTACACAAAATGTGGATATTTTGTTTTGCCCAAAGATGCCCAAAGAGCTATGCTAAGTTTGGTGGCGCTACCCACCGCCGTTTTCCCAATATTTACGAAAACCTCTGATGGGCGGATATCCGCACCCCATGTCGGTGCGCGTGTTAACCCTCGCCCTACGGGGGGGGGGGCTGACAGCCACCCCCTGAGGTTTTTCTTGAATAACTTTTTACACATGCGGTTCATCTTGCTGAAATTTTCGGTAGCTGAGTTTTCAGCAATTATACGTAGGCTGTAAAAATGTATTTGAAATTGGTTTAGACATTTTTGAAATAATGACGTTTTGATGACGTCATGTTGGTAAACAAATTATAAATATTAGCAAAAATTGTAGAAAATAGAGTTTAAAGGAAAATTACAAACACAATTCACCAAAGATACAAAATGTAATTTTCTTTCCAATGGAAATCTCAGATTTTCAAAATGTTGGGTTTTTGACCCCTAAAATTTTCAAAAACTGATTTTTTGGGAAAAATCCCCACAAAATCAAAAATTTCAAAGATTTTAGAAAACCGGAACATTTGTGAGAGAACTGAGTATGGAAAATACTGATACCAAATTTCAAAGCAATATCTTCCTTTCTGACTGAGTGATGCCTCCGTAAGTGTAAGAAACTGATGACGTAATTTTTTTAATAACTTTTTTTTAACCTTTTTTGACAAGATACGAACAAATAATTACCTTTTCTGTATTTCTGAGCCAAAACTGGTCTAGGAACATGCTTTTTTATTTACATATATCAATTTCTAATTTCGAGGTTTTCTGAAGAGCAAAATCGCTGTTCTGGACGTGGTAAATCCGAGGTCATTCACTTGACCTGGAAGGTCATCCGTTGACCTGAAAGCTAAAAATCGCATACTGTTAGATTCCTCTCATGACAGGCAACATGCTGGTTCTTACTGGATTGCTCTAAGTTGCTTGGTTGGGAAGTTAACAGGGGGGGCTGTCAGCCCCCCCCGTAGGGCGAAGGTGAAAAAAGCTCCCGTAGGGCGACGGTTAATACTTCACATGGTGTCAAAGGGAGTCAGTTGCCGCACATTATTTTGTATCAGACTACGTACTTGTCAGTCAATCTACGCATGGGGTCTGTTCAACATGAGTCTGTCCGACGTTTTTTTTTGCGATAATTTAGGACCCCTGCAAAATATAGAGGCATAAATCCGAGGAGATACCATTTCGCGTTTCTTTCTTCTTTTGTTGGGGGGGGGGGGGACCTTTGGCCGAAGGGGCTCTCTGGGGATGCCGTGCCCCTCCCTTGCCGAAGGTCTGGCTGCGCCTCTGCACCTAGCCCCTTTTCCTTGCAAATCTCCAATGTCCTCGCCATTAGAACACAGATAGTCTATATCGATGTTTCAATTTCCATCAAAGCTACACCATCAGGATACAACAAAAACCCACCTTGTATAGTCGTTGCCGCTACGTTTTCTTTTATTAGTAGCAATTTCACGGCATGCTGAACACTTCACGAAAGATGCTGCTGGCCTGTGTACGATAACGCGCAAGATTGTGTGTACTGTGCGACCCAATCAGCACAGAAGCTTAGCGTCAGAAAAGACGCACTCGCCTCAGCACGCTTCCCCACTGTGGTAAGCACCGCACATATGCGCCGGAATTGAAACACCACTATGTTTGTAGGATGCAACCATATGAAGCCAAAATGCTTCCATATCTTTAACATCCGGCGAGATCAGATACAATTGTTCATTCCCCTGGTGGCGAGGGAGGGAACCACCCAAATCGTTTAATTCGCTATGTTAGGCTAAGCCGGGCTTAGGCTGACATGCTCCAAAGTCAGAATAAACCCGGATCTGGACGTTTCCTATCAAAATACACTAGTTTTGATTTAGAGTGACAAAATGGTTAGTGTAAATTAAATATTATTGGCAATCGGGTTTAGGCTGACAAAATGCTAGCCTAAGCCCGGTTGCCGAGTACATGGCTGATTTTACAACATACAGCATCGCAACAAATGTGGAGATGACTTGGGAAGGCATAAACAACGGATCCAGGGTCTGGTGTCAACCAGTTGCTGCATAGCTGTCTGGAAGCTGCGCACAGGCTTTCCGGAGTTTGGTCAAAATGAGAGAAGCATGGGGAACATATCGCGTAAAAAATTTAAAACGTCGTAATAACTAGAGGTGTTTTGTTTCGGAAGATCTGTTACCCATTGTCTTTGGTGGGGTTGGATACTCAAAATAATTGGTTCTTAGGTACATCTCTAGTATTGACGACGAAACGTAACATTTGCAAAATAGCGAAGTATTTTATTTTATAAGTGAAGTTGAGTGTTACAATATTATTTGGCTACGCCCTTTAGCGGTTTACGGTTACGGTTTAAAAGTCCCAGCCTTTAGACGTCACAGTCCCGTATAAACTACGCTAGGCTACGTTCGCGAAAGGAATAGGAATTAACCCTGGAGGCGTTGTGGGGGAAGGGGGGGGGGCGTTTTTTTCGCCCCCGCCCTTGGTTTTTCCGCCATAATCAGAAAACGCATAGAGACTTGAAACTTTCAGCAACTTGAAATTAATAGCTAGGCCACTTTTTGGCAAAACATTGGGTCCCGACCAGGTCAGGTCAGGTCACCAGGCCAGGTCAAATGACTTGACCACCAAACAACTTCTAGGTAGCACAGTGGTTAATCGAGCGACATGAAACTCATGGCACGTCATGAGGTCACTAGGGACTACAATTCGTGTATCTCGGATTTGTTATATCGGTGACCTAAGGTCAAGTTATAATCGTGACCTTTTCAATGTAACCCTTTGGGTCAGGCCTCGATCGGACCTGACCAAGACCGGGCCCCTACCAGAAACGGGCCCGTATCAAGAATATGCGAGGACCGGGCCCTGTCGTGACCGGGCCCCTGCCTCGATCGGGCCTGACCAAGACCGGGCCCCTACCAGAAACGGGCCCGTATCAAAAATATGCAAGGGCCGGGCCCTCGTCCTGACCGGGCTCCATATCACGCCTTGGCCGACCCTCCTTCGATCGGACCAGACCAAGACCGGGCCCCTACCAAAACGGGCCCCTACCAGAAACGGGCCAGCATCAAGAATATGTAAGGACCGGGCCATCGTCCTGACCGGGTCCCATATCACGCCTTTGCCAGCACCGGGCCCCTGCCGCGATCAGGCCTGACTAAGACCGGGCCTCTGCCAGGTATGGGCCGCCAGAATACGGTAACGGACCCCTCAGAAATGGGGGGGGGGCAGATCACCCTTGACACTCCCCCCTGCGTGCGCCACTGCTGGGAGGGCCCTTGTCTAGCCTGAGAGGGTCGGTCCAAAGACGGTTTGAGATAATATTCAGCTCGTCCGCCCGCCAGGCTCGCGTAAAAGGGCCCAGCTGCCCCTCCTGCCCCCCTGTGGCGCCGTCCCTGCTGATATACTCTCATGTCTGAGCTGATATACTGACCGTGTCGGTGAGATTGTCCAGCAGCCAGGCTGGCGGTACCAGCACCGTAACATTGTCACGGTTGACCCGCTCAGACAGACCAGCGGCCACCAGCAGCTGGGCGAAGCGCGTCGAGCCCTCCAGACGCTGCAGAGTGACCAGCGTGTCCACAGCTGCAGCGGATAGAGCAGCGAAGATGCGGTCAGTGGGCTCGACTCTCAGCAGCAGTAGCGAGCGACCTGTTGTTGTTGGTATACATGTTCATTACCTAAAGCGAGCTGCAGATATTATCAGGCATTCCCTACATGGCAATGTTGGTAAACTGAGAGCTGCGGCCTGTGCTCACCGAACGGCGGTAGGATGACCTGTGAGACGGGCTGCAGGAGGCCGGTGGCGGTGGGCAGGCCGGGGCCAACCAGCGGCACGGTGACGGCCGCGTGGCGCTGCAGGCGGGGCACCACCGTCAGCCGCTGTGCGCCACCGCCGAACAGGAACACCGGCTGGCCGCGCCCGTTAATGCCGGCCCCGGGCAGGCCCGCCTGGCACTGCAGACCGCTCAACACGTGCACACGCAGGATCTCTGTAACACACGACAACAGAACCCCACTGACACGTGTACACTGTACACACATGATCTCTGTAACACACGACAACAGAACCCCACTGACACGTGTACACAGTACACACAGGATATCTGTAACACACGACAACAGAACCCCACTGACACGTGTACACTGTACACACAGGATCTCTGTAACACGACAACAGAACCCCACTGACACGTGTACACTGTAGACGCAGGATCTCTGTAACACACGACAACAGAACCCCACTGACACGTGTACACTTTACACACAGGATCTCTGCAACACACAACAGAACCGCAGGGACAGCGAAACTCAGCTAGTCGCACTCTCGAAAATTGAATGGCGGGTATAATGGCAGGTATAATGGCGGGTATAATGGCAGGTATAATGGCGGGTATAATGGCAGGTATAATGGCGGGTATAATGGTGGGTATAATGGCAGGTATAATGGCGGGTATAATGGCAGGTATAATGGCGGGTATAATGGCAGGTATAATGGCGGGTATAATGGCAGGTATAATGGCGGGTATAATGGTGGGTATAATGGCAGGTATAATGGCGGGTATAATGGCAGGTATAATGGCGGGTATAATGGCAGGTATAATGGCGGGTATAATGGCAGGTATAATGGCGGGTATAATGGCCTATCTAAACGAATCCCATAACTGTTTATTGACTGGTCTGTGATTCAGTTCGGTAGCAGAGCTATACTGACCTTTTATCAGGGACGGATCCTGCGGCAGCTGAATTTTAGCGAAGGCCTCGTTGGTTGGAGCAAACAGAGTGAGTGATTTTCGGCTGGCAATCTCGTCGGCAAGTCCTGTTTCCGCTAACACTGAAGGCAACAAGAACTGGTAAACCACCAGCCTATTTTACGGCACTCGTATTTACGGCAAACTGTTCACGGCTGGGAATGTCATATTTCGTGCATTGCAATAGTAGTAATAGAAGCTCAACAAGTCACAGCAAAAATCGTCGATGTTAAACTGTTTACATCATTTAATTGTTTTGCCATAAGTCTTCTAAATACGTCATTTAATCTACGTGTGTATAGTTAGCAGCAGTTCGATATTCGGATATTCAGCAGATATCCGGAATCGACGACCCCTTCGATTTCGCTCAAATTTCATGCAAATGTACCAAATGACCACCCAACATCAACACCACAAGGGTTGTACAATGCATCCCACAGTTAAGCGTCTAGAGGTCAAAATAAACGTCTGGGCAGATATTCGAAAAATCAACGACCTCTTCGATTTCGCTCAAATTTCGTGCAAATGTACCAAATCACCAACCAACATCAACACAAAAAGGGTTGCACGATGCATTCCATAGTTAAGCGTCTAGAGGTCAAAATAGATGTCTGGGCAGATATCTCCAGGCCTGTATTTCTCCAGGGCAGATATCTGTCCAGGTTTCTATTTTTACCTCTAGATAGTATGGGATGTATCGCAAAATCTTTTTCGGGTTGGTGTTGGGTGGGCATTTTCTATTTTTACCTCTATTTTACCATTGGCACGATTACCATTTACCATTGGGTCGTCGATTTTTCGAATATCTGCCCGGACGGCTATTTTGACCTCTAGACGCGTAACTATGAGATGCATCGCAAAATCCTTTTCGGGTTGGTGTTGAGTTGGCATTTGCTACCTTTGTACCAAATTTGAGCGAAATCAAAGGGGTCGTCGATTTTTCGCATATCTGCCCAGATATGACCTCTAAAGGCCTAACTACGCATCCTTCATGCATCGCATCCTTCATCCTTCATGCATGCATCGCAACATCCTTTTTAGGGTTGGTGTTGGGTGAGCATTTGCTAGCTTAGTACCAAATTTAAGCGAAATAGGAGGGGGTCGTCGATTTTTCGAATATCTGCCCAACCTCTATTTTGACCTCTAGGCGCTTGAGTATGGGATGCATCGCAACATTCTTCTAGGGTGATTTGTAGGTAGCCATTGGCTACCTATGTGCAAAATTTGAGCGAAATCGAAGGGGTCGTCGATTTTTAGAATATCTGCCCAGGCCTCTATATTGGCCTCTAGACGCTTAACTATTGGATGAATCGCAAAATCCGTGTATGGGGATGTTCAGGAGGCCATTGGCTACCTGTGTGCAAAATTTGAGCAAAATCGAAGGGGTCGTCGTTTTCGAATATCTGCTGAATATCCGAATATCGAACTGCTGCTAACTTTACACACGTATTAAATCTCACACTTATTGTGCAACCTAATATGCACTGGTATACTTGAATCGGGACATGTTCACCACAAGACATCCAACGGGTTGAATTAATCTCACGAGTCCACGATTCATTCCAACTGAATATATTTGGATCGGAGTGGATCAGAAAATGTTACGTGTATTTATTTTTACCTAATTAGTTTGGATTGGATTCCATTCGTTGTTGAAAGTGTCCACGAGTCGCAGTTACAATTCTTGACTTGATATAAATGTTCTCAATCATTCCGATCGTACGTATCAGATTACTATCTGTTTGTCCGTTCCCTGGCCACGGTCGGTCATACCGGCTACCGCACGCAGCAAAAAGCCAATAAGCCACTGCTGTTGACGGGAGAGACAGATATAAAGGATCATACACAACGCTGTTCACGGCCGAGTTGACAGTCTCCAGCTCCTGTCATGCTTTTCACCTCTCGGCTCCGGCCAGACGGATCAGGTCGCCTGTGCTCTGGCATATACCGTTTGCCACGTGTCGCTGCTGTGAAAAACAAATGTTTTTGCCGAATTTCTTCCATGTGTAACGAGTTCTTAACGCTTGCGTATCCCTAGATTTATTTTTGCTCGCCATCATCTGACTACAAATCAGCTGTGCTGTCCACATGTAACTCGGCCAGGTGCCTTTTGAGCCTTTTGAGCTCGCAGCCAGGCCTCACCACGCGAGGGCTCACTGAATGGTATGTGTGTGTGTGTGTGTGTGTGTGTGTGTGTGTGTGTGTGTGTGTGTGTGTGTGTGTGTGTGTGTGTGTGTGTGTGTGTGTGTGTGTGTGTGTGTGTGTGTGTGTGTGTGTGTGTGTGTGTGTGTGTGTGTGTGTGTGTGTGTGTGTGTGTGTGTGTGTGTGTGTGTGTGTGTGTGTGTGTGTGTTGTGTGTGTGTGTGTGTGTGTGTGTGTTGTGTGTGTGTGTGTGTGTGTGTGTGTGTGTGTGTGTGTGTGTGTGTGTGTGTGTGTGTGTGTGTGTGTGTGTGTGTGTGTGTGTGTGTGTGTGTGTGTGTGTTGTGTGTGTGTGTGTGTGTGTGTGTGTGTGTGTGTGTGTGTGTGTGTGTGTGTGTGTGTGTGTGTGTGTGTGTGTGTGTGTGGTGTGTGGTGTGTGTGTGTGTGTGTGTGTGTGTGTGTGTGTGTGTGTGTGTGTGTGTGTGTGTGTGTGTGTGTGTGTGTGTGTGTGTGTGTGTGTGTGTGTGTGTGTGTGTGTGTGTGTGTGTGTGTGTGTGTGTGTGTGTGTGTGTGTGTGTGTGTGTGTGTGTGTGTGTGTGTGTGTGTGTGTGTGTGTGTGTGTGTGTGTGTGTGTGTGTGTGTGGTGTGTGTGGTGTGTGTGTGTGTGTGTGTGTGTGGTGTGTGTGTGTGTGTGTGTGTGTGTGTGTGTGTGTGTGTGTGTGTGTGTGTGTGTGTGTGTGTGTGTGTGTGTGTGTGGTGTGTGTGTGTGTGTGTGTGTGTGTGTGTGTGTGTGTGTGTGTGTGTGTGTGTGTTGTGGGTGTGTGTGTGTGTGTGTGTGTGTGTGTGTGTGTGTGTGTGTGTGTGTGTGTGTGTGTGTGTGTGTGTGTGTGTGTGTGTGTGTGTGTGTGTTGTGTGTGTGTGTGTGTGTGTGTGTGTGTGTGTGTGTGTGTGTGTGTGTGTGTGTGTGTGTGTGTGTGTGTGTGTGTGTGTGTGTGTGTGTGTGTGTGTGTGTGTGTGTGTGTGTGTGTGTGTGTGTGTGTGTGTGTGTGTGTGTGTGTGTGTGTGTGTGTGTGTGTGTGTGTGTGTGTGTGTGTGTGTGTGTGTGTGTGTGTGTGTGTGTGTGTGTGGTGTGTGTGTGTGTGTGTGTGTGTGTGTGTGTGTGTGTGTGTGTGTGTGTGTGTGTGTGGTGTGTGTGTGTGTGTGTGTGTGTGTGTGTGTGTGTGTGTGTGTGTGTGTGTGTGTGTGTGTGTGTGTGTGTGTGTGTGTGTGTGTGTGTGTGTGTGTGTGTGTGTGTGTGTGTGTGTGTGTGTGTGTGTGTGTGTGTGTGTGTGTGTGTGTGTGTGTGTGTGTGTGTGTGTGTGTGTGGGTGTGTGTGTGTGTGTGTGTGTGTGTGTGTGTGTGTGTGTGTGTGTGTGTGTGTGTGTGTGTGTGTGTGTGTGTGTGTGTGTGTGTGTGTGTGTGTGTGTGTGTGTGTGTGTGTGTGTGTGTGTGTGTGTGTGTGTGTGTGTGTGTGTGTGTGTGTGTGTGTGTGTGTGTGTGTGTGTGTGTGGTGTGGGTGGGTGGGTGGGTGGGTGGGTGGGTGGGTGGGTGGGTGGGTGGTGGGTGGGTGGGTGGGTGGGTGGGTGGGTGGGTGGGTGGGTGGGTGGGTGGGTGGGTGGGTGGGTGGGTGGGTGGGTGGGTGGGTGGGTGGGTGGGTGGGTGGGTGGGTGGGGTGGGTGGGTGGGTGGGTGGGTGGGTGGGTGGGTGGGTGGGTGGGTGGGTGGGTGGGTGGGTGGGTGGTGGGTGGGTGGGTGGGTGGGTGGGTGGGTGGGTGGGTGGGTGGGTGGGTGGGTGGGTGGGTGTGTGTGTGTGTGTGTGTGTGTGTGTGTGTGTGTGTGTGTGTGGTGTGTGTGTGTGTGTGTGTGTGTGTGTGTGTGTGTGTGTGTGTGTGTGTGTGTGTGTGTGTGTGTGTGTGTGTGTGTGTGTGTGTGTGTGTGTGTGTGTGTGTGTGTGTGTGTGTGTGTGTGTGTGTGTGTGTGTGTGTGTGTGTGTGGGTGTGTGTGTGTGTGTGTGTGTGTGTGTGTGTGTGTGTGTGTGTGTGTGTGTGTGTGTGTGTGTGTGTGTGTGTGTGTGTGTGGTGTGTGTGTGTGTGTGTGTGTGTGTGTGTGTGTGTGTGTGTGTGTGTGGTGTGTGTGTGTGTGTGTGTGTGTGTGTGTGTGTGTGTGTGTGTGTGTGTGTGTGTGTGTGTGTGTGTGTGTGTGTGGTGTGTGTGTGTGTGTGTGTGTGTGTGTGTGGTGTGTGTGGTGTGTGTGTGTGTGTGTGTGTGTGTGTGTGTGTGTGTGTGTGTGTGTGTGTGTGTGTGTGTGTGTGTGTGTGTGTGTGTGTGTGTGTGTGTGTGTGTGTGTGTGTGTGTGTGTGTGTGTGTGTGGTGTGTGTGTGTGTGTGTGTGTGTGTGTGTGTGTGTGTGTGTGTGTGTGTGTGTGTGTGTGTGTGTGTGTGTGTGTAGGTGTCTTGTCTGTCGTCTTGCATGCGTGTGTATTGTAAAAGAAAGTCATAGTTTTATCTCCTGACTTCGCCTGTAACCGGGTCAAATGCCTGTTGATGATGTATCAATACATAAACAAACAAACAATTCTGCATGGCTCCGAGTGGGAGATAAGGATATCTTTCTAGTAGAGGTTGATTTTCAATTGGGTTCGCAGTGCAGGAATATTTTTATCTTTGCACTCCGCTGAGTGCAAAGATAAAAGGTTTAATGCACGTTCACGATAAAGTGAAATAATATGTTATCTTGCATCCCTCTGAGATGCAAGATAGGTCACATGAGTTCAGACGAAACATCAAGTACTGAACAGAGCTGGACTGATCAACCGCTACTTAAAAGAAAGAAAGCATTCTTTATGTCTCCCACGTGGAAGATAGGAAATCTTTCCCGCGCGTGTTCCTGAAAAACCTCGCTCCTTCGTCGCTCGGTTTTTCAGTCACACGCTTGGAAAAGACATCCTCATCTTCCACTCGGAGCAATGAAGAATCCTTTATATAATTTCTAAGCGTGTGTCTGAAAAACCGAGCGACGAAAGAGCGAGGTTTTCCAGGAACACGCGCGGAAAAGATTTCAATGTCAATCAATGTCTAAAAAATCAATGTCTATTAGAAAGATATATACTGTGCCACAACTGATATCGATGTCCGCGGTAATCCCCGCTGATATCAATATCTTATTAGATTACCCGCGCCCCTCCATCGGGTGGGCTGCAGCACCGGATGTTGCGGCGGCGGGTCTATGATGAATGGCCTGAAAC
>JAXIVJ010015917.1:0-30275 GCA_036785665.1 Chirona hameri
ACACACACACACACACACACACACACACACACACACACACACACACACACACACACACACACACACACACACACACACACACACACACACACACACACACACACACACACACACACACACACACACACACACACACACACACACACACACACACACACACACACACACACACACACACACACACACACACACACACACACACACACACACACACACACACACACACACACACACACACACACACACACACACACACACACACACACACACACACACACACACACACACACACACACACACACACACACACACACACACACACACACACACACACACACACACACACACACACACACACACACACACACACACACACACACACACACACACACACACACACACACACACACACACACACACACACACACACACACACACACACACACACACACACACACACACACACACACACACACACACACACACACACACACACACACACACACACCACACACACACACACACACACACACACACACACACACACACACACACACACACACACACACACACACACACACACACACACACACACACACACACACACACACACACACACACACACACACACACACACACACACACACACACACACACACACACACACACACACACACACACACACACACACACACACACACCACACACACACACACACACACACACACACACACACACACACACACACACACACACACACACACACACACACACACACACACACACACACACACACACACACACACACACACACACACACACACACACACACACACACACACACACACACACACACACACACACACACACACACACACACACACACACACACACACACACACACACACACACACACACACACACACACACACACACACACACACACACACACACACACACACACACACACACACACACACACACACACACACACACACACACACACACACACACACACACACACACACACACACACACACACACACACACACACACACACACACACACACACACACACACACACCACACACACACACACACACACACACACACACACACACACACACACACACACACACACACACACACACACACACACACACACACACACACACACACACACACACACACACACACACACACACACACACACACACACACACACACACACACACACACACACACACACACACACACACACACACACACACACACACACACACACACACACACACACACACACACACACACACACACACACACACACACACACACACACACACACACACACACACACACACACACACACACACACACACACACACACACACACACACACACACACACACACACACACACACACACACACACACACACACACACACACACACACACACACACACACACACACACACACACACCACACCACACACACACACACACACACACACACACACACACACACACACACACACACACACACACACACACACACACACACACACACACACACACACACACACACACACACACACACACACACACACACACACACACACACACACACACACACACACACACACACCACACACACCACACACACACACACACACACACACACCACACACACACACACACACACACACACACACACACACACACACACACACACACACACACACACACACACACACACACACACACACACACACACCACACACACACACACACACACACACACACACACACACACACACACACACACACACACACACACACACACACACACACACACACACACACACACACCACACACACACACACACACACACACACACACACACACACACACACACACACACACACACACACACACACACACACACACACACACACACACACACACACACACACACACACACACACACACACACACACACACACACACACACACACACACACACACACACACACACACACACACACACACACACACACACACACACACACACACACACACACACACACACACACACACACACACACACACACACACACACACACACACACACCACACACACACACACACACACACACACACACACACACACACACACACACACACACACACACACACACACACACACACACACACACACACACACACACACACACACACACACACACACACACACACACACACACACACACACACACACACACACACACACACACACACACACACACACACACACACACACACACACACACACACACACACACACACACACACACACACACACACACACACACACACACACACACACACACACACACACACACACACACACACACACACACACACACACACACACACACACACACACACACACACACACACACACACACACACACACACACACACACACACACACACACACACACACACACACACACACACACACACACACACACACACACACACACACACACACACACACACACACACACACACACACACACACACACACACACACACACACACACACACACACACACACACACACACACACACACACACACACACACACACACACACACACACACACACACACACACACACACACACACACACACACACACACACACACACACACACACACACACACACACACACACACACACACACACACACACACACACACACACACACACACACACACACACACACACACACACACACACACACACACACACACACACACACACACACACACACACACACACACACACACACACACACACACACACACACACACACACACACACACACACACACACACACACACACACACACACACACACACACACACACACACACACACACACACACACACACACACACACACACACACACACACACACACACACACACACACACACACACACACACACACACACACACACACACACACACACACACACACACACACACACACACACACACACACACACACACACACACACACACACACACACACACACACACACACACACACACACACACACACACACACACACACACACACACACACACACACACACACACACACACACACACACACACACACACACACACACACACACACACACACACACACACACACACACACACACACACACACACACACACACACACACACACACACACACACACACACACACACACACACACACACACACACACACACACACACACACACACACACACACACACACACACACACACACACACACACACACACACACACACACACACACACACACACACACACACACACACACACACACACACACACACACACACACACACACACACACACACACACACACACACACACACACACACACACACACACACACACACACACACACACACACACACACACACACACACACACACACACACACACACACACACACACACACACACACACACACACACACACACACACACACACACACACACACACACACACACACACACACACACACACACACACACACACACACACACACACACACACACACACACACACACACACACACACACACACACACACACACACACACACACACACACACACACATATATATATATATATATATATATATATATATATATATATATATATATATATATATATATATATCCAGCTAATTCATTCGCTGCCCATTTCCCGGTCCGATTTATATGTTGTGAAAGGCGCCCGCTGTCGTCCGTGGGCACTGACGCTCGCCGGCCAAGGTGACTGGCCGTCAGCTGGCGCCACTGGCGGCGGACGGCAAACTAATCCCGGCCGACGCCGTCGCCTGGCGAGTCCCGGCGAGTCCGCGTCTTAGCATCAGGACTTATTCACGTTTGTCTTCATCATAAGTTATCTATTAGCTAGAAGCAAAATATTTTGGGTGGATAGTGGTCAGTAAAGAAGGTGCTATCCGGGTGTAAAATGTTTTGTTGTTGTTGTGAAAACTCGTCTTGGTGTTATCCTTTACGGTGTTGGGAAGAATAGCATGGTCAACAAATATTGCAAAAATATTGCAACGCCTGTCAGCCTGCCTAAATATTACTAAAACAGCTTTGTGTTACAGATATAATTTAAAGACGGTACCTTGGCCTGCATAGTGGTGAAGTCTCAGCGTTCTATGTCCAACAGTTTCCGAGTACCGATTTAAATACTGAAAATGCCGCTTTTTTATGCAAGTTGTCATAACTTTCGACTTGAACAAAGCTTTGCTCTGACCCACATGTGACCATAGGTGGGCACCGTTACTTCAAAATGTAACTTCGTTACTCGTTACTCCAAAAAAGTAACTCATTACTCGTTACTCCGTTACATCGTCAAAAAATGTAACGGAAGTTACAGTTCCTCCGTTACTCCGTTACTTTTGTAAAACAAAACGAATGAACGATCAATTCTGACAGAATGAAGATAGAGAAGTGAACCGGTACCAATGTGTTTGTCTCGTCGAGACACGTCTCCCAATATGCAGCATGACCATCTTGGGTCACCACCAAGGGCGTCGCCGTAGGGGGGCGGGGGGACACCGTCCCCCCAGTCGTCAGGCGGGAGAGGGGGATTGTCCCCCAGTTTTGGAGACATAAATCCATACTTTGTTCGGAAATATTGCAGGTTTCAATATCATAAAAGCATTTGGAAAAAGTAGCATTGCAATGGAAGAATGGAAGGGATCAGGACGATATTTTTACCTTTCTTGAGGGAAATTGACAGGAATTTAAATGCAATTTCGGTGGCAGAAAAACGGGCATATTATGGCGTTAATGTGCCCTATTTGTTGTTTAGGCATACTCCACGGTTCGTTAGAAGGGTCCGGAGGGCTCAAACTACGGGAGATGCACCATTGGAAAGCTGAGCTCACGCGGAATTCAGCGATGTAAATTTGTCAAAAATCTGTCGAGGGCCTTTTTTTAAATCGATATTTTGTCCGAATTCGCGCCCCTTTCGTTTGTCCAGGGCTATCGCGTATGGTATGGCGAAAAAGCAGACCAATGGCATGTCTACCGATTCGTCATGCTTTGCACGACAAGGTCTCATAGAATGCAAAGCCATTGGATGGTTTGGTTGGTTGCACGGCTGCATCAAAGCCAAGCGCTCCCGGTGTCGGCACTAAGGCGTAGTCCCGCCCGCGCCTCACACGCAGAATCGCCCCTCGCGACACGCGGACTGAGACTGTACACGATGTGCCGTCAGAGGCCACAGCGCGGCCAACGCCAGCCGGCTGGCCGGTCAGGGTCAGATCATGACCGGCGGCGGCCGCGCTGTGGACTCTGGCGTCACATCGTGTACAGCCTCGAAGTTGGCTGTGCCGGGCCGGCGGCCAGTCCCGGTCAGAGGCTAAGTTTGGCAAATATGATGCATACAATTGTCTAAAAGTACCATTTGTGTCTAAAAGTACCATCAGAGGTGGCTGGAAATTTGTCA
This sequence comes from Chirona hameri, assembly GCA_036785665.1. Lineage (NCBI taxonomy): Eukaryota > Metazoa > Arthropoda > Thecostraca > Balanomorpha > Balanidae > Chirona > Chirona hameri. The sequence continues at coordinate 5,565 of JAXIVJ010015917.1, forward strand.
CGATCTCGTTGAATAGCTGAGCTAGTGGACAGAGCTAGGTTTTTCAACATGCGATGCACCGTTTGTCCGTGACTGGCTGAAAGCCCGCTCGGTAAGCCGGGTCGGCGGAGCGCAGTGCTCAGCTCGCGCGTCGCGAGGGGCGATTCTGCGTGAGGCGCGGGCGGGAGTGCGCCTTAGTGCCGACACCGGGAGCGCTTGGCTTTGATGCAGCCGTGCAACCAACCAAACCATCCAATGCCTTTGCATTCTATGAGACCTTGTCGTGCAAAGCATGACGAATCGGTAGACATGCCATTGGTCTGCATTTTCGCCATACCATACGCGATAGCCCTGGCCAAACGAAAGGGGCGCGAATTCGGACAAAATATCGATTTAAAAAAAGGCCCTCGACAGATTTGTGAAAAATGTATAACGCTGAATTATACGTGAGCTGAGCTTTCCAATGGTGCATCTCCCGTAGTTTGAGCCCTCCGAACCCTTCTAACGAACCGTGACTCTGTGCTTGCTGGAAGGAAACGCCGGCAGATAGTTTTACGACATAAACGTTTTTGTGTGCAAATTTGAAGTCACTTCGACCGAATAGCTGCAAATAAATAAGTTTCTGAAAACTATGGCTATGGTCGGACCGCTTATACGTATATTATAGTTGACGCAAGACTTCGCTTCGCTCGGTAATCAAACTATTTATGCCGGGTCCTGACCTAGGAAATATATCCATTCAAAAGCTTCGGACTATATTCATAAAATAAAATATGCAAGCCATTTCGTTCAAGTTCTGTCCAAATGCGTTCAAAATTTGCAAGCCGAGGTAACTTTCGGATAATTACTTCATCCATTACTCCAAGTACATGAGCTACTTCATCCGCATCCGTTTTGGCCATCCGTCCACAAACAACTACACCGCACAACGAGCCAGCGGCGCAGTCACCGGTTCCGGGGCGATCCGTCCTCCTGGTACAGTTACGGGCAGCCCGGGTCGGCCAGCATGCAGAACAGTGAGATGCGCTGAGCTTATGAAGAAGATAGACAAAACACGCCAATGACGTCGCCTTGTATCGCACCACCGACCTCCTAAATATCTATCAAACCCCTGACCCTGACCCCCCATGACCACCGGCACCGAGCTAGTGTCTCCCGAAAGCAAAAAGCCAGTCCAGTGGCAGCCGGGTGGCGCATATAAGTTCTGATATTCACGGCATATTAAGAATAATTAGTATTGCAGTTTATTGTGATCATGGATCGACGCAAAATTTGTATACGATAGTGCGACCCTACATCCCCACTAACATGCCACATTTCGCGGTTTTGACTGCAAGGTGCGCGGAGTTATTAAGCAATCGGATGACATCCGAACGGACAGACGGACAGGTGGCTGCCACTTCTTATAACTAGTATGAAATATATTTATATGTAACACGAATAACTAGGATATTTAGGTATCCCAAACAGCGATGAGCAAATCGCCTGTCAGTGCCTATCGAATATAGCGCCGTTTTAACAATATGCCATGACGATTTCCGAAGAAGTTATTGTTTTTCATCCATCACCTGTTAAAAGTTTTAAATATAAAAATAAAGATGGTAGTTACAACTCAAAAATGCGTTCCTAAGTAAAAACTATAAGGTAAAAACTGATTTTCCTTCACATTGTCGCGAACCGTACTGATGGTTGATTCGGCACTTCACTACTCGTTACTCGAAGCTCGCCTTAATCATAAACTAGTGCCGCCAGCTTGCCGTCGGCCTATATCAGCTGACGAACATTGTCAACGTGTCGTGGCATCGTGAGGCAGCTACCTTTATCGCAGTCATTGCGCATTGCGCCGCATTAAGCAACAGCCCAACAGGTACGATATTTGGCAGCCCTTTACGCCATATGACATTCGATTTGTTACGTGTGTGTGGTGTCGCCGCCAGCCACCACGTGTCGGTCCGCTCAGTTCCAAATAATAGAGAAGTTCTCACCAGCCGTGATACTTAAAACAAGACATAACGTACTCAAGAGGGTAAGCCGGTACCTGCTCGGCGCCACTGCGGCCACGCCCTGCCCGGCCGCCCAGACAACTTCCTCGACGCCGGCTCCCCCGGCGCCAGGTCACGGCCGGCGAAGGTGACCTTGACCGGCCGAGGGTCAACCGCCATAAATAAACGTACGGGCCAACATCTACGTACAAGTACGACACTACAGTGTGTAAGGCATTGATTCTGCTGGTGCGAATAAACCCGAGAGTGAAGAGAAACAAGTAAAGGCAAAAATTAACGGAGTAACGGAGTAACGGAGTAACTGACTAAAAAGTAACGAAGTAACGGACTACAAAAGTAACTCCCGTTACTCGGCCCGTTACTGTAAAACAAATGTAACGAGTCAGTTACTTCGTTACTAAAAAAAAAGTAACTTCGTTAGTAACGGAGTAACGGAGTAACGGACCGGTGCCCACCTATGCATGTGACACGCCAGGCCAATGTACTCTCTGTCGAATCGTGTTTAGCGCATGTCGCTGTGACCATCGGTTTGCGAGTTATCGGTCCGGAATCGACGCGCGTTTGGCCGTTTTCGTAGATTTGTGAATTTGGCCGTTTCCTATGTCGGATGTTGTTGAAATTGTAATACGATGGCGTGCCTCTGCCCTCTACCACCGGACCTGCGTGGCAAATTCCACGCACTTAGCTGGAACGGTTGTCGAGTTATTAGCCGATTTGTGTATGACTTACGTTATTTGATTTCCACGCACGCACGCACGGACGGACGGACATCTCATAATTAATCAGATAAGATAAGATACCATAAAACTGACTGGAGATTTGAGATAGAGTGCAACAATTGATCAGAATTGCATTGACAGGGTCTAACAGAACAATAATAGTGCCTATTATTCAGAACAATAGGTAGGTGTGATGTTCAAACCTGGGGTACTCTAGTGAACAGATGAGTTTTGCCTACCACCATGACCACCTCAATAGGTTTACTCTTAACTGATTAGAATTACAGAAGAATTAATTCATATCTATACAAGATAAACCCAGTTGCCAGTATGAAAAACGTGGGAAGTTTCAACGAGATCTCGTTGGGGCAGGGTTGGCATCAACACATCCAAATTGAGGCAGCTTTGGAAAATTTTGGGGCAGCTTTTAAAATTTTGGGGCAGCTTTTGAAATTTGGGAGCCACTTTTTGAATTTTGGGACAGCTTCTGACTTTTGGGGGCAGAAGTAACAATTACCGATTCACACGATAAAACGCGATCGTGAAGACGACGACCCCCCCCCCCCTCCCCCCCTCAACAGCATGTGGTTGAAAAGGGAATTCACACTAGATAAAACGCTATCATGAAACGACCGACCCCCTCCCCGGTCAACAGTATTTGCTGACCGAGGAGCGAAATTTGATCCGGAAAATCCTGCCACAAATGGGCCAGCTTGCTGTCCCATTTGGGACAGGATTTGGGCTGCCACACATATCTTGTCGGTGTTCCTGCCACATTTTACATACTGACCCAGTTAAGCATTTAATTTCAGTTGGGAAGAACCCTTCAAGGAACCTAATGTACTTGATGCTTCAGGAAGGTATCTTGACATCCTGCTTTTTATCAGAATCTCTGCAATCTTAATCGTATCACAAAACTACAATATAAACTTATAGGATAAAGTGCCATACACCTGGACACATCCTAACCTCAGACTTGTCACTATCAGAATGTAAGCAATACCAACTCACTAAAGCACCATGTGTCAGTATTGTCTGCATTCTGATAGCATGCAAAGTCTGAGGTTAGGACATGTCCGAAGACTGGACTTTTACCCTACCCATTGCCATCACAAGATAGGTATCTACTCACACCACACCAACACTCATTGAAAACAAAATACTTATGTTGTTATACTTCTTTTTTTTTGTATAACCGCCACCATTAATAGGTGACCAGGAGTGCCTCCGCCCTCGATCCCAACGACGCACGAGACCTTAAGTTAACACCAGAGAACAAAATAGAGAATGTCGCGGCACTCCCAGCTAAGAAATAGAAACAAACATAAAAAGCATATGGAGGTAGTTAGGGTGTTAGATGTGGTGATATAAAAGAAGGCGGAAGCAGTCATTGTTGAAAACAGCAAATGACCGCTCCCAACTACGTCCCAGGATATCATCCTCACTCATCCTCATCCAGGACAGGATGAGGATGGATTCATTCAATCTCATCCTTATCCAGGACAGGATGAGGATGGATTCATTCACTGAGTTAGTAAAGGGGATATCAGTCATACAGGGTGGAGGACAATTTCTTGTCTATTTTCATGCTTTTCTTGCTGGTACTTTGTGACCCCACTCAGCTAAGCGTAGCTTGTTGCTGAGTAGGGATCCCGAAGCCATCGCCAATGAATGGGTATATACTATGGTAACTACACTGATATTACTAACAATTAAGTATTATAATGCTGAGGCCAGCGCCATTGAATGGGCTTTTATCAAATATGTACATGAGTGAAAACTATATTTGATAAACCTGATATAACTAAAAAAATACACACACGGCAATACACACATGGAAATACACACACGGAAATACACACACGGCAATACACACACGGCAATACACACACGGCAATACACACACGGAAATACACACACGGAAATACACACAAGGAAATACACACACGGAAATACACCCACGGAAATACACACACGGAAATACACACACGGAAATACACACACGGAAATACACCCACGGAAATACACCCACGGAAATACACAGAGATACTCAGTTTAATGCAAAATGTATATATAATTTATTATTTATATTGTAATATATATTCTGATTTGATTGATAGATCATTGATATACTTAAGCTTGTCTAATGTCTATTCATTCATTATACATATTTGAAGGAAATTCACTCTAGATACTGCAGAAAAAGCTGCTTAGTTCCTTGCTTTAAGTTGTACTTTGAAAGCATACACGCATCATATAGTGAATATTTCGGTGATATGTGTGAATTCCACAGTCTTGGCCCTACGGCTACCCATGTACTAACATGAGTTCGATAAAAGTTTTCGGTGAATGGCTCAAGGAAATGTTGCCTACAGCTGGTTCTTATCGTACTAGGATCGACTGTAATGAACAAATCATGCATTGGTGTATTGGAATTTAGCTTTCTGTGCATAAGTATTATAAGTTGCTGTTTAGCAATGTCTTGTACCTTTAAGAGTTCAAGTCTCTGACAAATTAGATCAGCATGAGCGAGTCGGTGCTGATTATCAATAATGCGCACAGCTCTCTTTTGCAGCAGCTCAATTCTGTATATATATATGTTAGATATGTAAAGCCCCATACAAGGCAACAATAATTTATGTATGGCAATATCAATGTGTTATAAAGGAGAGGGAGTGATTGCTTATCCAAAACGAATTTGGACCTATTCATGATGTCAATGTTTCAACTGATGATAGCAGTCAGATGATCAATATGATAGTTCCATTTTAAATTTTGATCTATTATCATACCCAGATATTTTACTTTGTCAACTACTAGAATCACATTATTATTCAACATAACCCTGACATGTAAAATAGATTGTGATTTATTGTAGATTTGACACACTGTTTTCCTTGTATTTAGGGAAAGTGCATTTGCTTTGAGCCATTCACATATAGTTGCTAGTTCCTGATCTAGGTCAGACTGAAGTTTTCTCACATCATTGCCCTCAAAAATGATAACTGTGTCATCTGCATACAGCAAACAATGGGATCTGGTACATACATTGGGGAGATTATGTATATAAATTAAGAATAATAGCAGCCCCAGAACCGATCCCTGTGATCCCCATACTGATATTTGCAAGATTAGATAGAGATCCGTTATATTCAACACATTGTTGTCTTTCTGTTAAGTAGGAATGGATTAACTTCTGCCAAGGGCAGTACCCAAAATGCCATATTTGCTTAGTTTTTGGATAAGTATATCAGGATCAACAGTGTCAAAGTTTTTTCCCAATCCAGGTAGATGGCAACCAGCCTTGGAATTTGGGCCATTATCTGGACTTTTTTGGTCCAAAGAATTTTGCTCTCTTCATATTTGTTCAGGAAATGTGCTCTCTTTTCGCCTGATCTTACCAACATTGTAGTTAAAATATAATTCAATTTTCCTCACAAGGATTTAATATCTATTACAAATCAGGATTTTTACTTTCCAAGTAAAATAATTAAAACAAAAATGAAAATCTGAACTTGCCTGACAATACAATTATACTCTCCACCTATGGATTTTTACTCTCCGGGACCAGGTCATGAAATGAAAAATCCAACACTGATGGCAACTGCGATATTTCCCTTCTTAAATGCTTTTGTGATGAGTTCTTGTAGCAGTAGTACTGGCATATATGTTGAATGGGATTTTTTAAACCCAAATTAATTGCTGCTCAATATTGTATTATCAACAAGGAAATTCATGACTCTTATGGATCACCTTTTCAAGAATTTTTTAGATGTATGGGAGAATGCTGATTGATCTGTAATTCTTCATGTTGTTTTTCTCCCCTGATTTGTAAACTGGTTTTACAACTGCATATTTCAAGTTTGCAGGGAAGAATCCTTCTTTGATGCAGATATTAACCAAATGTACTAGTTGATCAGTTATTGTTGAGTATGTATGAGTAGTTTTGTTAAAGATGTTTGTATTTATATTATCTATTCCTGCACCAACATTCTTCATGTCCTTGATAATACAATGCAGTTCCAAAGCATGGGTTGGCTGTAGTCTGTTAAGAAAAGGTATTGGATTATTTGTAAGTAATCAAGAGGACTAATATTACTTCTAGGAATCTGATTCTGGAGATCCTCTCCCAACAGAAGCAAAACAAATATTAAATGATTCTGCAATATCCCTTCTGCTGCAGGTTAATTCACCATTTGCATCAATGAAGTGTTTAGGAAGCTCAGCATTACAAGCATTACCTCCTGTTATTTTTTAAAAAATAGTTCCCACATCTTCTTGTAATCAGATTTGTTAAGTGCAAACTGCTGTTGTATGTATTTCCTTTTTGCCTCTTTTATTACCAGGTTTAAGCAGTTTCTGTGCCCAGAATAAGCTTCTGTATTTTCCTTTGTTGGATTTCTGTGCTTTTCCTTGAACAGATTGGTATGAGTATTTATTGATGTAAGAATAGCAGAAGATATCCAAGGCTTAATGGCACTTGTTTTCCTTGTACATCTGACTGTAAGGCTAAATTTATATATTCCCAGCATAAAGGCATTAATAAAAGAGTGTTTGAAGCATCTATTGGGTCTGTTATGCTACAGAAGTTCTCTAGTTGCTCAGCAAGGAACTCACAAAGGTTAGGATATTTATGTTCATCAAATATCTTTCTTGATAAGCATTGTGTTGAAGCATTCATTTGAAAGATGCAAGAGGTAAATATGGGAAAATGATCAGAAATGTCTTCAAATATTATGCCAGACATGGCTACAAGTTCAAGATTACAAAATATATTATCCAACAAGGACAACCTGCCCTCCGTAGCTCTAGTTGTTTTGAATATTTTTGGCCAGAAGCCATAGGAAGCAAACAAATTAAAGAAATATGAGGTAGCATTATCAGATTCAATGCTAAATCAATCAAAATTAAAATCACCTGCTATAAATGCTGACTTGTTTAAATTATTAACTGTTCAAGACATAGAGCAAGCTCATTTAAGACACAATTGTTATCCAAGTCTGGTGGTTTGTATATAACACCAATAATGCAAGGTATATGGCATTTCAACAAACAAAGACTGAGTACAGTTTAATGCATTGATTTTAAGGATGAATGCATGTTTGATGTATTTTGCATTTACATAAAGTGCAACCCCACCACCTGTTCTATCATCCCTATTTTGAAAATGTGCAGTGTATCCAGGTATTTTATGATTTTCTATCATATGATTAGATAGCCATGTCTCTAAGATACAGATTACCTGCCACGTACATTTGCTTCTATGAAGAAACAGTTGAAATTCTTCAAATTGTTCATTGGAACAAATGGATTGACATGTAATATATTCAATTGGTTTAAAGATGATTTGTGATATATTGCTATTATGTGGAACAGAATAATAATTGCAGGAGGATCTCAGAGATTCAAAACTTTCCTGGGGAAAAGAAAGTTCAGGTGTGGCTACACTAATAAATGGGTTAAATGTTTTACAATTGATGTTCTCTGGTAAGTTAGAACATGCTACTAAATTCATGTTACACAAAAAAATAATAGCAATTCAAACCTATTTTACAACACTGTAGTAAGAAACTACATGCAAACAGTAGGATCAGTACTACTTCGGGGGAGCCCAGACAAAAGAGGAATATGCATGATACAAAGGAATATGCATGATGGTGAGAAATAAAGCTTATGAGTCTGATATATTATTCATCACCTTTTCACTTTGTGTCTTTTCTTCAATACCAGGCTCAATAGTAACAGACAGAGAAACATATCCTCCTATCCGTGTTGAGGGTATGTGCGGCAAAAGAGAGGATGGTTTCCTAGCTATGTCTGAGAAATATATGCTTGAAACAGCAAGCACATTGGAATGTGCTGTCAAGTGCATAGTATCTGATCCCGTTATTAATACATCACAATATTCTCCACTTTCTCTCTGTCGGCAGAGCCCGCTCACAAGCCTATCCTTCGCAGCGCCGCTAGTCATGGCTCAAGCTATGATTGCTATAAACGCTTTTATACACTGCTGTGTTCCTTGTTCACGGGACCGTATACAAAATCAAAAGTGCTAAATAACTTGTGCTACAACAAAAGTGCTAAATAAAGTCATTTATAATCGTTTTCACACTTGGACATCGAACCACGGCTCCTTCGAACCACGGCAGGGGGGTGTCATCCCTATCTCCGTAGCGTGTCCGCTTATACTTATGACGTCACCCCAGTAGTCAATTCTGGCACATGTCTGCGGTCGGTTAAAACGGGTTTTCGCAAATAACTTTTTGAAAAACGTAGATACAGCAATGATTTTGATGTCATCGTGTTCGCCTCGTCATAACTCGTCGATTCATACCAATTACATGTGGTTTAGGTCAAATCAAAAGTTCATCGAAGGGGCGGGGCTTAGAGCCTCAGCTGGTGACCGCCGAACCGCAGGGGGACCGTAAACAAGGCCCTGACCTTTGATGACCTCTAGTGACCTCAATATTGACCTGAGCCTAAAATCATTCAAAAGATGTCGATTCGCCTTGCTTTGAGATTTCCAACGCTGCCTTTCTATTTTTGGTAACCTTTTTACTTTTCGAGCTAGACGGTATTTATTTCTCCAAAAATAGCATTAACTGCAATTGCGGAAGAGGCCGGTGCATACACAGACGTCACGCTCTGACGTCATGATCACCTAGAATCGCCGGATGACTCTACCTCCTATATATGGCCTTGGGCTCCTTCTTCAGGGCTGATGACTTCTATGCTGCGCCCAAGGCTATGTAAACCAGGTAGACCGCTCCGGCCGAAAAAGTGGCGACAACTCGTAATTTAGTTGCAACGACCCCGCAGCTGCTGTGACGCGTATGAGGGTCTCGCAGCCGGCCGGCCGGTCGCCCACGTAGGGTTAACGCGTAGACCCCTCCCGCTTTTTTGTCGCTTGGTTCCTTTGTTTGTCGGCTGATTTTTAAACTTAAGATGTCTTTATACCACAAATTAAGCGTTGTATTGGGTGCCGTTGTGAAAATTGCAATCCCACCAAAACTTTTTAAGTTATGGGCCGGAACAGTTTGCTGCCCGGTGATTCCGGCCGGCCGCGTACTCCCCCCGTTTTTTCCCGCTTGGTTCCTTCGTTTACCGGCCGATTGTTACACTTAAGATGTCTATATACCACAAATTAAGCGATGTATTGGATGACTTTGGGAAAATCGCAATGCAACCCAATTTTTTTTTGTTTAGTTATGGGCCGGCAAATTCCACTGACCGGCGATTCCGGCCGGACCGCCGTACGTAAAACGCCAACGCGCACGTTCCTCCGGTGTGTGTCGCCTGATTTCTTCATTTGTCGACCTATTGTTACAATTAAGATAACAATCTGTCACAAATTGAACAATGTATCTTGTGCCGTTGAGAAAATTGTCATTGGACTCAAACTATTTACATTTTGGGCCGGCAAAGTTAACCGTCCTTTGGCTCACGATGGCAGACCGGACAGCCACCACATACAATACTCAAACAGTGATAACACTCAAATAGTCTGAATTTAAATCATGCGGCCCATATTATGGCTAAGGAAAAATTGCACTAGGCTTACCTGATAAATAAAACAAAGTTGCTGATATAACAGTTGACAATTTGCGATGATAACGTCTGACAGTTCTTGGCAAAGGCCAAAGCATGCCCTCAAAATATATATTCTCATCTTCTTTGACGAGTTTCATGAAAATCTGATTAGATAAGTCGATTGTCAAATGCATTCAAGCAATTCAAAGTAACTGTTTAAAATTACACTTCCCGCCCGCGTCTCCGCACCACACCATCCCGCCCGCTCACCGCGTCTCCAGCCGACGCCGGCCCACCAGGCGCCGCCATTGGCGGATCCAGAACGGTGGTGGTGGGGGAGGGGAACGTTTTTTGGGGGGATTCCAAAAAGTCTCACGCAATTTTGAAAACTCATCGGATTTCGCTTGCTTATGCATTGATAGCTGATTTAAAACAAACTTTCCTTAGTAAAAGTTGCTTGGATTTTGTTATATATCAGGAAATGTGTCAATTTTGCGCCGATTTCAGGTTTGTCTAGCAGTTTGTCGGGGTGAGGGGCATGGCCGCCATACCCTCCCCCTCTCCCTGGATCCGCTAGTCGGTGCCGCGGCGAGACGCAATGTGTTTTTGCCTGTGGAGACCAGTGCAGAAAATCCGAGATCTTTGGTCACAGCCCAGTCACGGCCACGGCATGAGCTGGCAAGTCACAGCTTTCGTCACGGCGCTGCAATGCTAACCCTATGGCGCTGGCCTTGCCAGTCACAACTTCAGTCACAGCCGTGACCAGGTCTGGTCCCAGCGCTGGGACGCTGGGACCAGAATTCTGCAACTCTAGTTGCCTGGCAACGCACGCGCCAGGGCGCTGTACGTGGCAGGAGCTCTCCCGCCCCGTGCAGTCTCTAAATAGTAAATACGTCGCATTACATCGCATCAGAATTAATTGACCTTTCACATATACATTTATACAACTCTGAACGTTTTCTCAAACTAGGAAAAATCCTCGAAATGCTCCTAGACACCCATGCCCTACGCACGGCGCCATGCAATTAACGTTACGTAAGCAAATGATGTTCGGCTATTCTGACCCTCATCCTCGTCATCAGCTGTCGACCAATGAGCGTGGAGAGTGTCAGACGCTGATTGGCTAAAAAGCTGTTGGCAGCAAAACCTGGCTCATGAGCAGATGCGTGAACAAGACCAAGCTGAGGACGTTGCTAATATTTGTCGCCCTTTTTCCCCATGTTAAATAGGCGGAGCGGACCCCCCTGGCTGCGCCATAGGGAGCAAGGCAAGGCTGAACCAAGGTCTGTAAAGATAAGGTTGTGCCATATGACAAAATCACGCGACCAAGCGATTATGAAACGATCAGCAAGATTTCGAGTTAGCCACTAGAGAATAGCACGTGCAACCACTCCCGGGGCTCCTCCGCTTTTTTGGACCTTAACTTTTTTCCATGTGCCGAAACTCCCATTGAATTAACATAGCGAGTCGTGGAAGCGCAATCACTAATGTAAAAGGAAGCATGATGCCAGCCCGTTGAGACAAAAGTAATCATAGGGCGATGTGCACAAATAATTGCAGTTTTTTATGGTATTTTTTTTTCACCTTCATATTTTGCAGTAGCATGGCTCCGGAGCGGACAGCTCCATACCAATGGCAACGGTTTGTGGTGGTTTTGACTTAATTTGGTCCACTTATAGTGAACCAATCTGGATAAAACGCAAAATGGCACCGTTCTGGACCACGCCGGATCAAATGGTGAAGAAATTACGCAAATCAGTCCCATAGCATCGGAGCATGGGCTTGCCTGCAACAGTTGTTGGTGTTTTTTGTCCAATTTGGTCCACTTATAGTAAACCAATCTGTATAAAACGCATAAAGGCACCGTTTTGGACCACGCCGAATCGAATGATGAAGAAATCACGCAGATCAGTCCCATAGCCTCGGAGCATGGGCTTGCCTAAAGCAGTTGTTGGTGGTTTTTGTCCAATTTCGTCCACTTAGAGTAAGCCAATCTGTATAAAACGCAAAACGGCACCGTTTTGGACCACGCCGGATCGAAAGGTGAAGAAATCATGCAGATCGGTTCTATAGCCACGTAGTATGGGTTTGCCTGCAACTGGTTTCGGTGGTTTTTGGTTCAATTTGGTCTACTTAGAATGGACCAATCTGGATAAAACGCAAAACGGTACAATTTTGGACCACGTCGGACTGAATGTGGACAAAATAATGCAGATTGGTTCAATAGCCTCGGAGCATGGGCTTGCCTGCAACGGTTTTTGGTGGTTTTGGCCCAATTTTGTCTACTTAGAGTGAACCAATCTGTATAAAACGCAAGAGGGCATCGTTTTGGACCACGTCGGATCGAATGGTGAAAAAACCATTCAGATCGGTTCCATAGCCTCGGAACATGGGCTTGCCTGCAACGGTTTTTGGTGGTTTTGGTCCGATTTGGTCCATTTAAAGTGAACCAATCTGTAAAAAAAACGCAATACGGCACCGTTTTGCACCATGCCGCATCGAATGGTGCAGAAATCACGCAGATCGGTCCCATAGCCTCGGAGCATAGACTTGCCTGACAAATTGAACAGGTTTGTATCCAATTTGGTTCATTTAGATTAGAATAAAGTATATAAAACCCAAACGGCACCCATTCCGACCAGTTGGAATTGAATGGTGAAAAAATCACTCAGATCGGTCCAGTAGTTTCGGAGCATGGGCTTGCCTGCTAATCTGGACAGTTTTTTAGACCCTTCTTATTCAATACATACAAAACATGGCTGCATTTATCATGTGACCAAGCCCGCCCTCAGCTGATGCAATACGAAATTGTTAACATTCATATTGACATATATAACGTCAACTCCTTATATTAATTTATTGCTGACCAATATTGATAGATTGGTCAGTAATAAATTAATACGAGGAGTTGACTGTTTAGCAATCATAAAAGTATCACTTGATCAATACCTACACCTCTACACCGGCAAAATAATAGTGCGGCAAAACAATAGCCGAAGTGCGCCAAAAAAAAATCAACCTCTGGACCTGCCATATATGGTCAATGGTCATGCTCCGCCCCGTTATGGTCACGTGGCATTTGAAGGGGGGTTGGGCTGAACAACAGTTTGTCTCGTTTCTACGTCACCATTTTCTCACTAGATTCTAAGTTTTATACCGGCCCCCTCTCAAACCATATGGTAGCCCGATCTAGTTTTGGGATACAAATACTACTAGGCCCATAGGGTTTAATGTTAAATTCGCCATTTTCAGCGTGAATTTACAGAAAATATGAGAGGGTAATTTGAAAAACCTAGATGCTATCGAGTAGAAAATTTCATCTGCTTTTGACGCTTTTGGAGGTATTTTTCGATTTGAGGGCTGTAAATCGTGTTCCCAAGAGCCCGAAGCCAACGATGTCTAACATAGAGGCAACGGGAAATTTCTCATGTTTGGCACTCTGTATCTTCGGTTTCATTACTTTAAATAATAAAAGTGAAACATCTTTTGAGAGCCTGTATTATAATCTTACTTTTGTTTTTACATAACTTTTTGTTTGGGTGTTGGGAAATCGTGTTCCCAAAGGCATAAAGTTTGACTTTGGATAGAGCCGTGGGTTCAAATCCCACCTCGACCAAAAACTTTTTCCATAGCATTTGTTTTTATGAACGTTTTAACGGTCATTACTGTCATGTAAACGCTCAGGCACGTAGCCAAGGGGAGGGCGGCGGGGGCGGCCGCCCCCCCCCCCCCCCCCCCCCCGGAGGCCAGGAGGGCCCTTTTTTGCGCGCGAGGGCCCTTTTCGGCGCGCGCAGCGCGCCGAAAAGGGCCGACGAGACCGCGCGAAGCGCGGTATCATAGGCTCTTTACTACACGAAGCGTGGTCTTTAGAGAGTTTAGAGGACTTCAGAGGCCCTTTTGGGCCACCAGGGCCCTCTCTGAAAGACCAGAGGGCCCCTGGACGTTCAAAAGAGCCCTGTGCATGTCAGGGGGCCCCTGGCCAGACCGAAAGGGCCCTGAGCGGGTCAGAGGGCCCCCTGAGCACGTCGAACGGGCCCCCTGAACACGTCGAATGGGCCCCTAGCCAGCACAGAGGGGCCCCTGGGCAGGTTGAGAGGCCCCTGAGCATGTCGACAGGGCGATAAAGCGGCCAGCGCAGTCCTTTGCCAGGTCATAAGGGCCCCTGAGCAGGTTGGAGGGCCCCTGGACAGACCAGAGGGCCCCTGGGAAGTTAAGAGGGCCCCTGTGCAGGTCAGAGGGGCCCTGACCAGACCGAAAGGGCACCTAGGTGGGTCAGAAAGGCCCCTGAACATGCCGAATGAGCCCCTAGCCAGCACGAAGGGGCCCCAGGGCAGGTCGGAGGGCCCTCGGAGCATGTCGCAAGGCGACAAAGCAGCCAGTGCAGTCCCTTGCTAGGTCGGAAGGGCCCCTTAGAAGGTTAAAGGGACCCTGGAGAGACCAGAGGACCCCTGGAAAGTTAAAAGGGCCCCTGCGCAGATAGGAGGGGCCCCTGCCCAGACCGAAAGGACCCCTGGGCGGGTGAGAAGGGCCCCTGAACATGTCGAAGTGGCCCCTGGCCAGCACGGAGGGGCTCCAGGGCAGGTCGGAGGGCCCCTTGATCATGTCGGCAGGGTGACAAAGCAGCCAGCGCAGGCCGACCAGAAGAGTCGCTGGGCCGATCGGAAGGCTCCTGGGCAAGTCAGAGGGGCCCCTGGCTAGACCGAAAGGGTCCCTGGGCCGGTCGGAAGGCCTCTTGAACATGCCGGATGAGTTCCTAGCCAGACTGGAGGGGCCCCTGGGCAGGTCGGAAGGGCCCCTGAGCAGGGGCGGCGGAAAATTCGCCGGGTTCGCCGTATGTGCGTCATTTAGGTATTATAACACATATTATAACACAGTTACCAATTATGAAAATCACATATTTCCATATATATATCGGTGATTCTACACTTACCCCATCACCTCAATGTGGGCCGACATCTTTGAAAACACCGCCGTGACATGCTCCGGCGATTCCACGTTATTTCGCGAAATCCCTCATTTCGTGCTCTCCGAACGGCCAATCGCAAAAGATTTCGCGAAATGCGTGGGAGAATGGCCCTTCCGAACGCACTCAAAACAAACAAATCAAATTAAGAACAAGTGCGCAATGTTTGTAGCCTACTAGAATGTCACCATATTTAGTTTACAGCTAACGTTATTATACTATATTCAGGGTTCGGAACTAGGACTATTACGCCAGCGAGTGCCTCCTCTCCGGCTGCGACCAGGCCGGGTGCCACTCCACCGCCAGCACCGAGTGGGTGTCGGCCACGCCGTCCGTACGCGACGTCAGGTCATGCTCCCCGAGTCCGACCAGCAACCGGTGCGGCTCGCCGCCCAGCACGGCGCACTGCGCCGAGCTCAGCACGATCCGCGGCGTGAGCAGCGCCCCGGCGTGAGCAGCGCCCCGGCGCAGATCCAGCGTCCCCCGGCGCTGCTCTCCGGCTCCAGCAGCCCGATCAGCGCCGTCCAGGGATGCATGCCCAGCAGCACGCGCTCGGAGCGCACCAACTGCGGCGGCCGCTGGAAGTAGTCTTCGTCAGCGTGGAAGGCGGGGATCGGACGGCGGATGCCGCAGCCGGGTAAGCGGAATCCGCGCTGAGTCCGCCGGCTGGGCGGCACGACGATCGGTGCCAGGCTCGCCCGCGGACGCAGACCGATCGGACTCTGTAGGTTACGTGTCGATGAGCTGGGGGCTGGGGGAGGCGTGAGCCGTGGCTCAGCGCTGGTGGGCGGAGTTGGAGGGCGTGGAGGCGACGTTGGTGATGTGGCACGTCCCGGGGGCGGCCTTGTAACCACAGCTGGAGGTCTGGATCGCCTAGTGGCTGGTCTTGTAGTCGTCGTGGTCAGTCTTGAAGTCGACTCAGTCCTGAAGGGCGCCTGAGTCGTGCTGATGGGTCTGAAGGGCGCCTGAGTTGTCCTGCGCCCCGGTATGGTCGGCTTGAACGTCGTAGTCGTCCTTTGCGTCACGGCAGTGGTGCCGCCGCCCGCTCCACGGACGGAGGCGATCGGGCAGCAGACGATGGCGTCTCGGCCGGTCAGCGAGCAGAGGTTGGGCCTGCGCAGCAGCAGGTGCACCATGTTGCTGTACAGGATACAGCTCCCCGACAGCAGCGGCACACACCGACCCTCGCTCCCGTCCTTCGCACGGCACGGCCGGGGCGAGCTGACGCGCCTGTCAGCGTCACTGGGAAAGTGGAACCCGGACACCTGCAGCTGACAGTCGCACAGGAGGAGCAACACTAACACGGAGATGACAGTCATGGTCGAGAGATGGAGGGGAGACCGTGGGGCTCCTGATAGCCCCCACCGCGCTCGGTCTCTGACAGCGGCACCGGCAGGGCACGGATGATCAAGGCGCCACCAACGAATGGCACGGGCAGGGCACGGCCGATCAAGGCGCGACCAGCGAGCGGCAGAGCAGGGCACGGCTGATGAAGCCGCGACCAGCGAGCGGCAGAGCGTCGCGGTGCAGTGGTGGACTGAGCCAGCCCCCCAGTCCCGGCCAGGCCGCCCCCGCGCAGCTGCACGCTGTGTGTATATGTGTCAGGAGCTGTTGTGACGTACGAATCCAGGCGGTCGTGTCGGGGCTGCCCACTGTTTACATCGCAACAGTGACGGTCAGATGTGACCGGTGTCACGGCGTCACGCGGCAGCGGCTAACCGCACACTATTGCCAGCCGAGAGCAGGTTATTGGTCACTTTATTCCAGGAGGCAATACGTTATCCTGTGTTTGGCCAGCGATCGAATGATATCACTTACCTTCTCATTTCTGCTCATTCACACATGCCTGCTAGCAGCGTTGTGTCTGCAATATCAAGCTGATTGCAGCTGATTTTGTGGTCGAAGTCTGATTTTGTCGTCTGATTTTGACAAAGCTGATTTTGTGCTCAATGGCTTATTAATCCGCGCCCGGCTGAGCAGACGCTCTACCAACTGAGATTTCCACCCCCTGAGGGGGAGGGGGGGGGGGGGGGGGGGTTTCAACACACACGTCACACCCTGTCCCGAGTACTGTCACACCCTGTCCCGAGTACTGTCACACCCTGTCCCTCGTACTGTCACACCCTGTCCCTCATACTGTCACACCCTGTCCCTCATACTGTCAGACCCTGTCCCGAGTACAGTTACACCCTGACCCGAGTACTGTCACACCCTGTCCCTCATACTGTCACACCCTGTCCCGAGTACTGTCACACCCTGTCCCTCATACTGTCACACCCTGTCCCTCATACTGTCACACCCTGTCCCGAGTACTGTCACACCCTGTCCCGAGTACTGTCACACCCTGTCCCTCGTACTGTCACACCCTGTCCCGAGTACTGTCACACCCTGTCCCGAGTACTGTCACACCCTGTCCCGAGTACTGTCACACCCTGTCCCGAGTACTGTCACACCCTGTCCCGAGTACTGTCACACCCTGTCCCGAGTACTGTCACACCCTGTCCCGAGTACTGTCACACCCTGTCCCGAGTACTGTCACACCCTGTCCCGAATACTGTCACACCCTGTCCCGAGTACTGTCACATCCTGTCCCTCATACTGTCACACCCTGTCCCGAATACTGTCACACCCTGTCCCGAATACTGTAACACCATGTCCCGAGTACTGTCACACCCTGTCCCGAGACTGTCACACCCTGTCCCGAGTACTGTCACACCCTGTCCCGAGTACTGTCACACCCTGTCCCGAGTACTGTCACACCCTGTCCCGAGTACTGTCACATCCTGTCCCGAGTACTGTCACACCCTGTCCCTCATACTGTCAGACCCTGTCCCGAGTACTGTCACACCCTGTCCCGAGTACTGTCACACCCTGTCCCTCGTACTGTCACACCCTGTCCCGAGTACTGTCACACCCTGTCCCGAGTACTGTCACACCTGTCCCGAGTACTGTTACACCCTGTCCCGAGTACTGTCACACCCTGTCCCGAGTACGGTCACACCCTGTCCCGAGTACTGTCACACCCTGTCCCGAGTACTGTCACACCCTGTCCCGAGTACTGTCACACCCTGTCCCAGTACTGTCACACCCTGTCCCGAGTGCTGTCACATCCTGTCCCGAGTACTGTCACATCCTGTCCCGAGTACTGTCACACCCTGTCCCGAGTACTGTCACATCCTGTCCCGAGTACTCGGCTCACCCTGTCCCGAGTACTGTCACACCCTGTCCCGAGTACTGTCACACCCTGTCCCGAGTACTGTCACACCCTGTCCCGAGTACTGTCACACCCTGTCCCTCGTACTGTCACACCCTGTCCCTCATACTGTCACACCCTGTCCCTCATACTGTCAGACCCTGTCCCGAGTACTGTCACACCCTGTCCCGAGTACTGTCACACCCTGTCCCGAGTACTGTCACACCCTGTCCCGAGTACTGTCACACCCTGTCCCTCATACTGTCACACCCTGTCCCTCATACTGTCAGACCCTGTCCCGAGTACTGTCACACCCTGTCCCGAGTACTGTCACACCCTGTCCCGAGTACTGTCACACCCTGTCCCTCATACTGTCACACCCTGTCCCTCATACTGTCAGACCCTGTCCCGAGTACTGTCACACCCTGTCCCGAGTACTGTCACACCCTGTCCCGAGTACTGTCACACCCTGTCCCGAGTACTGTCACACCCTGTCCCTCATACTGGCAGACCCTGTCCCGAGTACTGTCACATCCTGTCCCGAGTACTGTCACACCCTGTCCCTCATACTGTCAGACCCTGTCCCGAGTACTGTCACACCCTGTCCCGAGTACTGTCACATCCTGTCCCGAGTACTGTCACACTCTGTCCCGAGTACTGTCACACCCTGTCCCTCATACTGTCAGACCCTGTCCCGAGTACTGTCACATCCTGTCCCGAGTACTGTCACATCCTGTCCCGAGTACTGTCACACTCTGTCCCGAGTACTGTCACACCCTGTCCCGAGTACTGTCACACCCTGTCCCTCATACTGTCAGACCCTGTCCCGAGTACTGTCACATCCTGTCCCGAGTACTGTCAGACCCTGTCCCGAGTACTGTCACACCCTGTCCCGAGTACTGTCACACCCTGTCCCGAGTACTGTCACACCCTGTCCCTCATACTGTCAGACCCTGTCCCGAGTACTGTCACATCCTGTCCCTCATACTGTCACATCCTGTCCCGAGTACTGTCACACTCTGTCCCGAGTACTGTCACACCCTGTCCCGAGTACTGTCACACCCTGTCCCGAGTACTGTCACACCCTGTCCCTCATACTGTCAGACCCTGTCCCGAGTACTGTCACATCCTGTCCCGAGTACTGTCACACCCTGTCCCTCATACTGTCAGACCCTGTCCCGAGTACTGTCACACCCTGTCCCGAGTACTGTCAGACCCTGTCCCTCGTACTGTCACACCCTGTCCCGAGTACTGTCACACTCTGTCCCTCATACTGTCACACCCTGTCCCGAGTACTGTCACACCCTGTCCCGAGTACTGTCACACCCTGTCCCTCATACTGTCACACCCTGTCCCGAGTACTGTCACACCCTGTCCCGAGTACTGTCACACCCTGTCCCGAGTACTGTCACACCCTGTCCCGAATACTGTCACACCCTGTCCCGAGTACTGTCACACCCTGTCCCGAGTACTGTCACACCCTGTCCCGAGTACTGTCACACCTGTCCCGAGTACAGTCACACCCTGTCCCGAGTACTGTCACACCCTGTCCCTCATACTGTCACACTCTGTCCCTCATACTGTCACACCCTGTCCCGAGTACTGTCACACCCTGTCCCGAGTACTGTCACACCCTGTCCCGAGTACTGTCACACCCTGTCCCGAGTACTGTCACACCCTGTCCCGAGTACTGTCACACCCTGTCCCGAGTACTGTCACACCCTGTCCCGAGTACTGTCACACCCTGTCCCGAGTGCTGTCACACCCTGTCCCGAGTACTGTCACATCCTGTCCCTCATACTGTCACACCCTGTCCCTCGTACTGTCACACCCTGTCCCGAGTACTGTCACACCCTGTCCCTCGTACTGTCACACCCTGTCCCGAGTACTGTCACACCCTGTCCCGAGTACTGTCACACCCTGTCCCGAGTACTGTCACATCCTGTCCCTCGTACTGTCATACCCTGTCCCGAGTACTGTCACACCCTGTCCCGAGTACTGTCACACCCTGTACCGAGTACTGTCACACCCTGTCCCGGGTACTGTCACACCCTGTACCGAGTACTGTCACACCCTGTACCGAGTACTGTCACACCCTGTCCCTCATACTGGCATACCCTGTCCCGAGTACTGTCACACCCTGTACCGAGTACTGTCACACCCTGTCCCGAGTACTGTCACACCCTGTCCCGAGTACTGTCACACCCTGTCCCTCATACTGTCACACCCTGTCCCGAGTACTGTCACACCCTGTCCCGAGTACTGTCACACCCTGTCCCGAGTACTGTCACACCCTGTCCCGAGTACTGTCACACCCTGTCCTGAGTACTGTCACACCCTGTCCCGAGTACTGTCACACCCTGTCCCGAGTACTGTCACACCCTGTCCCGAGTACTGTCACACCCTGTCCCGAGTACTGTCACACCCTGTCCCGAGTACTGTCACACCCTGTCCCGAGTACTGTCACACCCTGTCCCGAGTACTGTCACACCCTGTCCCGAGTACTGTCACACCTGTCCCGAGTAGTGTCACACCCTGTGCAAACGTCACCATCATATATCAATTTCCAATTCAATCTCTATCAATTCCTATTAGTTGTGTTAAAATCGGTCGATAAATCTGAAAGCTATGTTGGATCAAAAATACCACTAAAATTTGTAGTTTTCGCCCCCTGTTGCCCCCTATCCAAAATTTAGATTTTTTATTATTTAGAAATATAGATCGTGTTGAGGGGAAGCAAACACCGTTTCATTTTTGAAAATCGGACGAGTAGATCTTGAGATCTCCGGGGGGGGGTCGGAATCTGCCCCCCCCCTGTTACAAATAGGGGTAGCCAGGAGCCTGTTACAAATAGGGTTAACCCGCGCACTGCAGGGGGGGATTTCCACCCCCCCCCCCCCTCAGGTTTTTCAAAGATAGCTAAAAAAAACGGCGGCGCGCAGCGCCGCCGGGTTTTGGTACACCTGTTAGGACATCAATTGCGCACACTTTTTTAAAAAAAATATCCTCTGGTCATCTCAGGTCAGGTCACCAGACCAGGTCAAGTGACCCCACCTCCAAAAATGTTTGCAGTTGTGCCAAAGCCAGAGTTTTTCACCGATCAGTTTGAAACTTACAGGATGTCATGAGGGCATAAGTACTTACAATTCGTTTATCTCGGAATTTTGATGTCGGTGACCTAAGGTCAGGTCAATTTCGTAACCTCCCCATAATAAGTCAATGGGGCTAATACAAATGCTTCCTATTTCAAGGATATGCATGATAGTAGTCCAATTACTTCTGGATGATATTATTATAGGATATTCTTGATGATACAAGTGTAATTTGTGTTCAGTGACCCTATTGGGTCATTTGAGGTCATGCGAGGTCACCATCACTTTTTTTGTCAATAACTCCCGACATAATGAAGATAGAGAAGCAAAACAGACATCAATGTGTTTGCCTCGTCGAGACACGCCTTCCCATATGCAACATGCCCTACTTGGGTCACCACTTGACCTTGACCTGAGGTGAAATTGTTAGTTGACTGAACAAGGTCACCATATATATCATTCGAAGCGCCTTGACAAGATAAACACAATGGCGTAAACATTTTTCCGTTATCTTTATTAAGTAAAAGGATAATTGCAAAAAAGCGATTTAGCAAAGAACACGTTTTTCTTTCTTTTTGACCTCTGGAGCCTCAAATATTGACATGAGATCAAATCTGAGGACACCTTAGCGATTGCAAATTTCCCTGGCTGGCGTTAGATTTTTTCGGTTTGTTTCTAACTAGCATCGTTTCTGAGATATATGGGAATTTCTGGAGCGATATCCTAAAACAGGAGAAAAAAAACTGGAAAATCTGGCCTTTGATGACCTCTGGTGACCTCAATTTTGACCTGACCTAAAAGACCACTGAAATACTTTCGATAGGACATGTATGAAGCTATCAAATGCCTTTTTCCGCTTCTCGCTACGTAGCGTAGTTTTCGAGATCTCAGGGGGGGGGGGATCACCCCCCCTGCAGTTCGTGTTCGGCGCAAAGCCCCTGCAGTGCGCGGGTTAAGGGGCAGATCCAGCTTGTCAGTTTGGGGGGGGGGGGGGGCAAAACAAAATGGCCTACAGATACCCAAATTTCGTGCAGACTCAATTTAAAACTAACATAGTTTGAACAGCACGACGTTGATAGCCGATGCCTGACGAGCAAGGGCGTAGGCAGGGGGTAAGGGGGCCATGCCCCCCCCCCCCTGGAGGACAGGTGGGCCCCTCTGGCGACCGAGCGAGGGCCCTCTGGGGCTGAAGGCCCCAGTGGTTTGAATGGTGTCAGGCGCCCGCAAAACGCCTTACGTCGCATAAAAGAACCCCACGAACGTAACAAAATCGTAACACGAATAAATAACAGCACTGGCTTGTCTGTTAAAAGCATGTATATGTAAATACGTACAAAATGGCCCAGACAGTGTGGAGAGGGCCCTCTACCAGCTTTTAAAGGGCTCTGCCGATCTCCAGATGGCCCCCTGCCGCAGGGGGAGGGGGGGGGGGGGGCACGTGCCCCCCCCCCCCGAAACATCTGAGGAGGGACCTTTTCGGCGCGCGAAGCGCGGTAACATTTGCTCTCTAATAGTCTGGAGACCACGCAAAGTGGTCTTTAGAGAGTTTAGAGCACTTCGGAGGCCCTTAAGGGCCAACAAGGCCCTCTCCGAAAGACCGGAGGGCCCCATAAACGTTCAAAGGGCCCATGTACAGGTCAGAGGGCCCCTGGCTAGACCGAAAGAGCCCCTGGGCGAGTCAGAAGAGCCCTGAACATGCCGAATGGCCCCTAGCCAGCACAGAGGGGCCCCTGGGCAGGTCGGAGGGGCCCCTGAGCATGTCGGCAGGGCGACAAAGCAGCCAGCGCAGTTACTTACCAGGTCGAAAGGGTTCCTGAGCAGGCTGGAGTGTCCCTGGACAGACCAGAGGGCCCCTGCGAAGTTGAAAGGGCCCCTGTGTAGGTCAGAGGGGCCTCTGACCAGGCTGAAAGGCCCCTGTGTGGGTCAGGAGGGCCCCTGACCATGCCGAATGGGCCCTTAGCCAGCACGGAGAGGCCCCAGGCAGGGCGACAAAGCAGCCAGCGCAGTCCCTTGCCAGGTCGGTAGGGCCCCTTAGAAGGCTGAAGGGCCCCTGGACAGACCAGATGGTCCCCGCGTAGTTCAAAAGGCCCCTTTGCAGGTCGGAGGGCCCTGACCAGACCGAAAGGGCCCCTGAGTGAGTCAGAAGGGTCCTGAACATGCCGAATGCGCCCCTAGCCAGCACAGAGGGGCCCCTGGGTAGGCCCCTGAGCATGTCGGCGGGGCGAAAAAGCAGCCAGCGTAGTACCTTGCCAGGTCGGAAGGGCCCCTTAGATTGCTGGAGGGCCCCTGGACAGACCAGAGGGCCCCTGGGAATTTCGAAGGCCCCATGTGTAGGTCGGAGGGTCTGCTGGGCCCTTGCAATGATCGGGAATTGGGCCCTTTCAACGCTCGGGAAGGGGGCCCTTTCGAGGTGGTGCCCCCCCCCCCCCCCCCCCACCCACCCACCCCTGTGCGAAATACTGGATACGTGCCTGGGCCCTACGTCGGTCTGAGAGAGTCCTTGTCAGGTCTCAATATGTCCTGGCTGGGTCAGAAAGCCCTACGCCTGTCGGCGAGGGCCTTTTCTAGTACTGAGAGGGCACTGGGGTGGTTTGCGAGGGTCCTGGCCGGGCCTGAGAGGGTTCTCCACCCGCTTGAGATGGCCTGACCAAGCCTTAGAGGGACCATACGCTGGTTTGAGAGGCCCAGTCACAGTCCTGACTGGTTCCTACATTAGTCAGAGATGGCCCTTCTCGGTCTTGAAATGGTCCTGTGTCTGTTTGAGAGGTCCCTTTCCAGGCCTCAGATGGCCCTAAGCCAGTCTGAGAGGGCCTTTACTAGGCGACAGAGGGCCCTATACCGGACACCAGGCGAGCCATTTGGGCCCGCCTGAGCCAGAGGCCTGGTCGGAGCCCTCCCAGGCCTGGCAATGGCTCTCTCAAACGGACGGAGGGCCATTCAAGTCTGGCAATGGCCCTCTCAGACTTATAAAGGGCCCTCTCAGGCCCACCGATAGTAAAACCGATACTCTCAAAGAGACTGAGGTACCTCTTTTACCGATCTTGGGCGCTCTCGCACCGGCATAGGACCCTTTCAGAACGACCGAGGGGCCATTCAGACCTACCGGTGGTCCTCCAGACCAGCATATGACGCTCTCAAGTCTTGCAAGGGCCCTACAAGACTGGCATAGGGCCAGAAGCGTCGCCGACGGGGGGTCCGGACTCCCACTCTCAGAAGTCGGGAGTCAACCCCC